>JAXCLQ010070910.1:0-48681 GCA_035584115.1 Cedrela odorata
ATATATATATATATACAGACACACTTATAAGTTTCATTTTACTTAAATTATACTACGTGATGAATCATTCAATTATGAAAGTAAGAGAAAATAATAGTTTGACAATAAATAAAAAAGTTAAGAATATAAATAAATGAAAGAAAAAAATAAGGTGAGAAAATTTTTTTAAAATTTTTTATATTTATCATTATTAATTTATAAATTTCTCTAATTTTCTGTGAATAATATATTTTATTTTGAATTATTATCGAAAATTTTATTAGAAACTCGTTAAAAATTTACGGATATCCGCGCAAGTTTGGTAAATATTAAATACTCGCTATGAGTATTACGAATATAATATTAAATATTTTTTATGGGTGCGAATGCAAATTTGAAGAAATCTGTCCCAAATCCGATCCGCTGTCATCTCTACCCATCCAAGCACTATAATTAAATGGGAAAAAATTCCTCTTCAGAGCGCCGAGCAGCATGCATGACCATATATAATTAACCATAGTGATTAATAGAAATGTTAAAATCCTACGATTAATCTGCGAACTCTGAATAAACAGTTACTAATTATGCACATCTAGAATTTTTGAAGGACCTTAGTTTTCCCACGTTGAAAGCAACATGGCAAGATCAATTTGGCAATACTTCCAAAATGCAAAGTGAAAAAGTTTGAAAATATCCCTATCCATATCCAGCCAATGATTACATATGATTTTAATATGATAATAATTCACCTCTGTATTATTAACCTCGCACCATGAATTGATTCAAATTTACAGAGCAATAGTGTACATCAATTCCACTAAGAAATTTCCCTTTAAAAAGCACTCTAATACTGTGTTCAATCTTTTTAAAATGTGCCCGTCCACATAAATATACTTGAACATTAGAACAAAGAGGATAATACTCCATGGCAGCCTCTAATTACAGGTCCAAACAGAATTTTCAAAATACTTTGAGGAAATTGAACATTTACCTTTCTAATTTCATGATTCCTGTACAAAACTACACTTGTTCCTTTTGGAGCCAATCCATATTTATGCACATCCACTGATATCGAGGTTACCCCTTGAAAAAAAAGGTCAAACGGGGGAATTGGATACCTGAGAAGTAAAAGAAATTCAATAATAACCAAACCAGTACAAGCAAAAGAAGATACCAGGCAGACTAGAGAATGTTGTTAAAAGTTTGTTCTCCACACAGCATTGTCTAATTCAAAAAAGAAAAGGTACGCATGCAAATGAGTGTGAATTTGGAGAGAAATATAGCTCAATGGTGCACATTTCCCCCTAATTAGCAATCACAAAATGACAAAATATATATCTTTTGAACCTATTTAGGACAATATGCCTATTCCCACACCACCGCCCCCCCACCAAATCCCCAAATATAGAAACAAGACTTATGTAGCCAACAATTTACAAGAAAATCTGGCCTTGTTCAAAGCGCACTATATGAACCTGTAAAAACTTTAAATTTGTAAATGAGAGCAAGTAACAATATCAAAAACAGAGAAACAAGGCATTGTGAAATGAGTTATTGCACAACCTTTACCAACAACTAATTATGAGATGATCTGATAATAAAAAACTCAGCCAGACATACCCAAGTTTTTTAGCGGAAGGCAACACAAAGCCACCAGGACAAAGGTCAACATGGAGACATATTCCATGTCTAAAAGCCAGCTCACCAAGCTCCTACAAAATAAGTTGCCAAGTAAAAGCTAAAAACAACTGCACACAGAATTCAAATTTACCATTGGTTTATCATCATTTCCAGAAAACATACAGGTAGTCACACACCTCAATAGGATCAATGATTCCATGAGGAAACCCAGGTGCAGATCCAACAATCTGCACTATCATGAAATTTAGGTCAGGTCTTCCAGATGGGACAAAGCACAAGTTGTAAATTTCAACCTTAACATGGAAATATAACCTTGCAAGAGGCTAGTTTTTTCTTCTCAATTAAATGTTTCAAACGAAAAATTGTTACAAAGCATGATGTAGAAGTATATACCAAAATGGTGTTTCTGTTAATGTGTTTCCTTATTGCTTTGACATCAGCAGAGAATTCTTTATTGACAGGAACACGCCACAGCTTGATATTAAAATACTGTGCTGTTTTATCATATGCTGAATGTGCGGATTCAGGTATCATTCTTTGCTTGGGCAAAGAAGCATTCACATTTATATTTCTCTAATCAGGAAAACAATGGCAAATAGGAGAAAGTAAAATATTGGAAATCCCATACATTTCAGGCTTCATAATTCCTTCTTATGCCTCATATAGTCATGAGATGCTTTCATAGCTATCAAGATACTTTCAGTTCCTCCTGATGTTGTCCTCCAGAAGCCTTTTCTTTATTTCCAAGCAGAGCAGCTGTCATAGCGACGACTTCTGCCTCAAATCGGGCTACACTCTGCAATACATCTAAATGCAATGGATTGGTATGCGCAAACCTGAAACGGGTAACATGAGGATATCAACACAGAATGGTTAGGATGACCTGACTTTATCAAAACTTTTAATATGAATCTGTTGAAAAGTTAGGAATATTCATTAGATGCTTTTTTGAATAAATCTGAATTTGTTATAATTGGATAAGTAGATAAGTTTTATTTTTATTTTTTTTACACATTTTCTAGGTGATATCCTATTTTCTAAGATTGTTAAGATTATCTAGAAAACCAGGTTCTATATATACTTGTGCACATCGCACAGTTATTTATCAATGAAATAAAGATTTCATCAATATATACTTGTGCACATAACACAGTTATTTATCAATAAAATAAAGATTTCATCTAAGTTTTTATGGTATCAGAGCTTTAGCTCTTTATCCGATTTCCACAATGACAATGACTGCCATGACAGAAGCTACTAAGAGTGGCACTTCTTTTGGCGACGCGACGGAGGAAGTTGGATCCATCCCTTCAGTTTCATTATCCAGTTCAGATCAATCCCATCATTTGCAAATAACCGTTCATAAGTTGAATGGTAAGAATTATTTTGAATAGGCTCAATCTGTTAAACTTGTCATTGATGGCAAAGGAAAGCTCGGCTGTTTGAATCGAGAACTCTATGATAATTGCTTGGCTCCTCAATTCCATGGTGCCATGAATAGGGAGATCGTTTCTGTATTTGCCAACGGCCAAAGACATGTGGGATGCAGTTCAACATAGATACCCAGATGTAGAGAATAGGGAGATCGTTTATGAGGTTTCCAGTATACTGAGAGAACTCTGTTGAGGTTGAGAATAGAAGCAATCGCTCGTGTTTTAATAAGGGTAATGAGGGTTATGGGTTTTGCATATTTGGAGGTGCGAATGAGGACTGTAACATTTGAGATAATAAAGTTTGTAGAATTTAATGGGAGAGGGGATGATTGCTGAATGTGGTAGGATTAATAAGAATCATCAAAAGACTCTTCATCAGGTGTGGAGGTTGGTGAGTGGTGTTTTTTGCTAATCATGAAAAGAATGTCCTTTGTTTCTTCTTCTTGTTCTGAAAAGATTGATTTTAAGTCTAGAATCAATTTCTTCAAGAAGATATTGGATATTATTTTGAGGACTTTCTCCTTTTGTTTGATTTTTGGACAATGTTTCGCAAAGTAATCTTTTTTCTTGCAAATAAAGCATTTGTTTGCTTTAAAAGAGGTCTTCTTTTTCCTAAAGAATCGTCTGGTTTTGAATTTCGGTTTCTCGAAAGGTTGATTGGGAGTGTGGTATCTCCGGAAGTGTTTCTTTTTATGCTTATGAGAGCATTCATAGTTTTGGGAGTCTCCTTTGCATTTTATTTTGAGGTCTCTTTTATCACAGATTTTTGTAAAACAGAGTACCCTTTGAGGAATTTTGAGCTATTGCAAAGCTTTGACGTTGTAAGAGAATATGTTGATAGAGGTCTTTGCGCTAGGGTCATTTTTTAGGAGGAGATGAGCCAAAAGGTTTATGATCCAAGAGGTTTAGGAAGCTGGTTAAGGTAAGCTTGTTTCAAGTTGGGGTCATCGAGTCCACTGATTATGTAAAATCGTTGTCTAACCATTTTTAAATGTCTGTTAAGATCTTTTGGGTTGAAGGAACAACACTTGAGTTTGAAAAATTGACGTGCTTTATCTTTCATATATGTTAGTCCACCGAGAAACTCAGAGTAGATAAAGAATATGAATCTGTTTACATTTTCTGAGTTTATTACTTGGGTCTGCCTATAATCTCTATGTTTAAGCCACTATTTTATTACTTGGGTCTGCCTATAATCTCTAAGTTTAAGCCACTATTCTAGCAATGAAATCTAGATTTCACTGGTCTTCTAGTCTACAATCATCAAAGGTAAAAAAGGTCACTTTGCGAAGTATTGTCCAAAAAGCAAACAAAAAGAGAGAGTTTTCAAAATGATATACAATATCTACCCTGAAGAAATTGATCTAACTTAGAATCAATCTTCTCATTACAAAAAGAAGAAACAAAGGATACCCTTTTCATGATCAGCAGAAAACACCACTTCTCAAACTAGCCCAACGAGAATTAGCCCTACTTTAACAAGACAATCTTATTAAACTTGCCAACTCACCATAGGCTTGTCAAGCCTTTTATGTCAACAAATAAATTGAACAGACAATAGTAAAACTCAGACTAGTCATTTACTACAGACCTTTAAATTTGATCCTAACAGATGACAAATTTCCTTTGCCAAACAAGCAAGTATTCTTTGCCAACCTGGCCCAAGCAAACATTTTCTCTAAATTTGATTTAAAAGTAAGTTTTTGGCAACTTGGCATTCAACCAAAGGACAGGTATAAAATAGCTTTTTGCATTCTTGACTAACACTTTCAATTGCAAGTCATGCCATTCAAACTTAAAACAGCCCCTTCCATCTTTCAAAGGACCATGGTCAAGATCTTTGCTCTCATATCATCAAACCTCCTCATTTACATTGATGACCTTCTGTTGTTCTCCCCAGATGAAGAAACACACCTTTAGCACTTAAAGCAGTTCCATGACATAATTCTCAAACATGAAATCATGCTCTCACCCTCCAAATATGTTTCTCCACTGATAAAACTGAGTTCCCAGGAATGGAAATTACGAAGGGAACTTATTCTTTACCTCCTCACATTGGCACCCAACTCCTCAATTTTCCTACTGACCATTTCACAAAACCCTAACTTAAAAAATTCCTTAGCGTAGTCAACTACATGTCAAACTTCATACCCAACATATCAGTAACACTTAAACAACTTCAGGATATGCTTAAAAAAGAAGCATCTTCCTAATCCACAGCCTAAACACAAGCCATCCAAAAACTCAAAAAGATCACACAACAGCTTCCCTCATTAAAAATTCCTTCTACAGGAAAAAAAATCCTTCAAATAGATGCAAGTGATTATCATTGGACAACAATACTTCTTGAAGAAGTAAAAGGACAGAAAATAATGTGTGGTTATAAAAGTGGCAGTTTCTCTACCGCAGAAAAACATTATCACTCCATTTCAAGGAGATCCTAGCAATCAAAAGTGGAATAGAAAAATTTTGGTTTCACCTTATTAAATACATGTTCCACGTGGAAATAGATATGAGCACCTTTCTTAATATGCTTTCTTTCAAACAGAAATAGCTTCCTAATTCTCAACTCCTTATGTGGACCTCATGGTTTTCCCAGTTTTCCTTCACAGTTAAGCATATAAAAGGAAAGACAAATATCCCTGCAAATGTATTATTCAGACCCCACCAACTTCACCAAAAACCTTAAACATCCTTAGTCTTTTTAAAACTCAACATGTTTTCTCCCATCAGAGACTATATTGCCTCTCCAGACACAAACTTTCAACCTTTTGATGTTAAAAGCTTGATAGAAGACTCGTGCTTCTACCAACCTTAAACATGTCAAAAGTAATTTCAACATTACAAGTCATAGGTCCTCATCACTCAAGGCACATTTGCTCTTGAAAATTTAGAAACAATTCACCCGAATTTCCCCTTCATGACGCTATTCTAAATTAAGAACGTCTCCGAAGATTTCGCTTCAGACAACGTCCTATGGTTCTTATGGTATCTCTTACAAAACCACACAATTGGTATTGAGTTTCATATAACTAATATTCTCAGATGGTTTGACATTACACGTTACGATGAAGCAAAAGCTTATATGGAACCTATCATGCTCTGATCCACTTAAATATGTACGTAACAATCGCCACACAACTACGAGATATACTTTTCACCTCTACGCTCACAATTGTATAAGGCTTCCAATATTCCACTCATGCAATTAGGTAAATTTTCAAATTTAATATTCCACATCAAATGTCCATATAAATACATACACATATATAAACATATATTAAATCCATAATATTTGCACCCATAATACATTTGTAATTTACAAATTAGTATCCCTACATAGTTCATGGATCCTAACTAAAACCTCATATACAGACATTACCGTGAAGATATTAAATACCTACAAGTATTTTACAACTGTAGCCTACAAAAGTTTAATCTGGGAAGTGGACTTACAACCTCCTCGTAATTTGTCTAATTTAAAAATGTTTTAAGAAAATAAAAGAGTAAATACAAACTCAATGAATAGATGAATAATAGTAAATCTGAAAATCATAAAACAAGATATAAGTAAAGTACCAAAATTTTAACACAAGAAATACAAGATTTTATTATAATTTAAAATCATTTCATCAAATATAACAACATGCTAAGACCAAGTTCATAACCAATATATGTTGATATTCCAATAAACTATTTGGGCTCGCCCTGAAACTATCCCTCAAGACATTCTCTAGTATACATCCAACTAACATCTTGAGACCCGCTAACGAGTTTTTATATATCAGTATATAAAATAATTTTATTGACTCTCTCATTAGTGTTGGCTTGGATAAGTAAAAGCGATGTCAAACATCGACTCATCCATCTATAACCTCTCATTTGCCGTTTAACAAACGACAAAGGCAGAAATAGAAACCTCTCCCTTACCCCATACTCAAGTAAAGGCAGATATATGTAATATTTCGTTTACCCCCTTTCTCAAATAAAGGCGAAATATGTAACCTCTCTCTTACCCCTTTCTCGAGTAAGGGCAAAATATGTAACATCTCCCATAGCCCTTTCTCAAGTAAGATAGAATATGTAACCACAGAATATGTAACGCCTTTATCCCTTCCTCGGGTAAAGGTGAAAAAAAATATTTGCACAAACATGCCCAAACTAAGCACTTGTACTGAAAATTTTAAACATATTCATGATATAGGTCTTATGTCAACACAAATTAAATTTTGCCATATGTCAACCTATCTATAAAAATATTTCACAAACAATATCAAAACATTTATAAAACATACTCGTACTCATTACATGTAAATTTAATTTAAAATGTTTAATACCTTCAAAATCACACAAAACCACAAAACAATTAAACATTTAAAATTAATGTAAATTCTATAATTTCGTAAACAATTTAGCATTTAAATCTTTTTATATTTTAAATTTCTGAAAAATATATCCATCTACTCACTTGTATGCTTTCAAATTTCTAACTCAAGATGTCGGTGTCAGTGTCGGATGCTCAGGTCGTTGATCTATAATTACAAGATTTCTTCATTAGATTTTATATACGATATATCTAATCAAATAAAACAAATGTAATATGCATAACTTATTGCCTAACTAACAATAATGTACTTGAAATACCCATTAAATAGAATTTGAATTTAGTCTATGGGTTTATTTTATGAGCCGGCACACTCTACACTTGCCACAAATGCGCGCCATTCAAAATAAATAATGTATTTTGACCTAAACTTTTGGTAACACAGTCTATTATGAGTCTAATTTATGCCATACTTTACAGATTTGGTTTTGATTCCGATTACTTAAGTTACGACAAGTTTTTCAACATAGGACTCATGGAAATAGGGCATGTCATCGATAGAACGTCCATTTTCAAAAAATTTCTACAATCTTGTTTTTTCTTGAAACAAGCTAATTTTCAGATATGTTATACTTCTAATTGTCTAGTTTCTGTAGAATTTACAGCTCATCAATTCAACGTCCAAAACTCTCTAAATTCTCATTTTTTTTGAACCCTGCTCTGGTTTCCAGCAACTACATCTATCCGAATTTATCCTATGTTTTTAATACAATTTCGATCACTAATTTCATGACCTATCATACCTAAGTCCTTCATTTTTCTGTCCTCTAAATACCTATATGAGAGCGTACGATGACCACTTACATTTCGCAAAGTTACGCAGCCCTTTTTGCCATACCACACATACCAAAAACTGCTAACAGTTTTCATGGACACACTCTTATCATCATTTCCTATAGCTTATATCCTTTTAAATTTACATTTACCATATATAAATGTAATCAAATTATAGAAAAAAATTCAATTTATGCCCCGCCATGTATGTAACCTTACCATCACTCACCTTTCATGCTCAATAATTCATCATAATGCATGCCTACACACCAATCTCCACCTTAACTAATTTCATCCATTCTCTAACATCCAAAATACCCAAATCAATACACATATACATCATTTACATAACATTCACTCGTAAAACTAATCACAAATTCATGTTTTAGCTTAAATTTAACATCAGTTAAACCTAAACAATACATAAATTTTAAAAATCAAACAATATACATACCTTACCAAGTAAACAAGTTTATCTCTCTCCTCCTCCTTTCTTTCTTCACTTTCTTCTTCTTCTCTTTCTCTTTTCCCTCTCTTCTTCTTCTCTTTCTCTTTTCCCTCTCTTCTGTCTCCTTTCACTTGTTCGGCTTTTCCATCCTCCTTACCTTATGGTTTGGCCTCTCCTCTTCCCTTGCTTCACGTTATGTCCTTGCTTCCTTTGGTCTCAATTTTGCTTCTCTTTTCTTTCTTTTGTTTTGGCTACATTTTGCTTGATAAATAAAGAGTTTTCTAGAATTTTTTTATGCCTAAACATAACAAATTTTGGCTTCCATGTATATATTCTTTTTTTATCTAATTTGTGCTAGATAATTATAGAAAATACTAGAATAATAAAGGTTAAATAAAGCAAATTTGGGCTTGGGTTTTAATTATGAATTTTGGGCTTAAAATCTATATAATTTGGGATTGAATTAATTAATTATATTAGACTTCATTTAGCAAAATCTAGGACTTAATTAAATAACACTATTTAGCCCTAATTATAATAACAAAAATATTTTAATAATGGCTTCATATTTTCCTTATTTGCACTTTTTCTCCCAATTTATAAAATTTTGTATTTTAACCCCTTGAATTTTAAAATCCTTTCAATCTAGTCCCTACATTGTTTATAATTATCTCGAAAATACAAAAGAAATAAAATCATATACTTAGGTTTATATTTATATATATATATATATATATGACGTTTTATTACTTAAGTGTCGATTTAACTATACATGCGTACTAAAACATATTTCCTCGAACTCTAATGCGTTTGAATACTTTACCAATACTGGAGCCGAATACACTTAAATCATTTTGAATTTTTTGGGTTCTGTAGAACCTTCTCCCAATACTCTATCCAACAGATTTGCAGTTTTTCTTACATGGTTTCACAACATGCCATAGTGGCATGGTTAATTCTAAAAACTCTACGTAAGAAATAGGAATCTTCGAGTCCAATGAACCAGCAGACATTATATTCTCACTTTAACGGTGAAGTATCCTATGCAGCGGCATACGACTTCAGTATTTCCTATAATTAATGAATACGATACTTTGTCATATAGTCTAGCCAAACAAAAGGAAATACACCCATAGGAATACAGAGAGTTCTAAAGCAGAATTGCTAAAATTAACTTTTGTATCCCTCCACAACTATGGTTACCTCTCTCTGTCGTAACACTATGGGAAATTTACTAAAAAAAAATCATGATTTTCAAAACCGACAATACAAGAAAGTTTTTTTACAATAAACGTGAAGACATACCAGAAAGAAGTAATCATGGGACCCCTTCGTTGAATTTAATCCTAATTTCAAAAGATTGGTACAAGCAACCAAGGCAACATTTTCCACAACTGTAGGACCCATCTGAATAAAATTTATAATCACAAACCCCACAAGTCCATTATTTTCAAGATTCCCAAGACCTATATAAAAATGTTCACAATGTGTCAGAACCAATCACAACCCACACATGACCTAGTACTTCTGGAAAGAATGGATAAACAAGGATGATGATAACACCTCATCCACATATGTAGAAAAAGTCAACATGTCTACCAGCTCGTAATTATCCAAAGGTCTATGTGTCTACAATGTATTAAAATATGATGTAATTAATGATGTAATGAAGCCCATTATTAATAAAGTGGATAAGTAGAATGTAATGTAATGGCCCAAAATTTTTATATGTTAAATTACTATAAAGTATAGGTGATCTAGGCTGGAAGGTTTTCAAAGTTGAGGGGCCAATGTACCACTTTGAAAACCAATGTACTAATTTGTGGAAAAACAACTAATTTATTATAAATGTGGAGCCATAGTACAAAAACCAAAAGAATGGCCCAAAACCCTTATTAAGCCCAAGTGTAAGCCACCTTCAAGCATACTTTCAAGCTTATATCCAAGCCCATTAAGGAAGAAATAAAGGCCCAAAAATTAGTGTTTAAACCCAACCCCATTTTATGTAAATCTAAAATCCAAAACCATAACCTTAGCCCAAGCCCATTTATGCTAAAATAAAACCCCAAAATCTAGACATTTCTACATTCTTCTACATTTCTTTAACTGAAAATATGAGGGAAAAGGAAAGGGAGAGACGGGAGAGGAAATAGAGGGGGGCTACGGGAAAACAAAAAAGAGGAAGAAATTTTTGAAAAAGAGAGGAGAAAGAGAAGAGAAGAAAGGAAGAAAAGAAGAAGAAAAGAAGAGAATGAGGAAGAAAAAAGAAGAAAAAGGAAAGAAAAGGGGAAAAAATTAATCAAATGATAAAACCGAGAGAAAACTAAGGAAAAAAGAGAGAGCAAAAGAAAGAAAGAAACATTAAAGAGATGCAAGGGAAATTTTAGTTTTTCTAGCATATTTGAGAGTATAAGAGACTATGAGGTAAAGAGGGAAAGAAGAAAATAAGAGGAAAGAGAAGTGGATTCCTTGTTCTTCATCACTTTCACTACTAGCTAGGAAGAAGAAAGAAAATCGAAAGAGTTAGAAATGGTGTCAAACACAGCAATTCTGTTTTGGAGAGCTGTATCAAGGAACCCTACAAGAGTGAAGCCATCACTCGTGAAAAGGTTCACTTTAATATTTCCAAGTAGACTGAAGAAAAACCGTAAAAGCTCAGTACGTTTTCCTTAACTTGTATAATGGAAGTCATCCGTTTACATAAATTTATTCTTGTTGTGGTTATATGATATGACATGAATTGATTTTTCTGGCCGTAATTTTTGTTGTTAGATTGATTATTTGTTGAATTTGTTATACTTTGGTGGAATTTAATGAGAGAATTGAGTAGGTGTTGGTTTGAGTTTTATGATTGTGTAAATAATGCTGAAGGGAATGCAACCTGAGTGGCTAGATAATTAATCAGCTAAAATTAGATAAAAATAAATAAATAAATGTATTGGGAATATCGGATGCATTGATGAATTTTTGGAATAAAAAAGGACGAATAAGGCAAATGGTTATGAATGGAGTTAGAAAATTTGGATCATTAACTCATCAAAATCTTTGCTTTTACCATTGTGATTGAAGGCTTCAACTTTGCTTAAAGTTAACTGTAATTCATATAATTCAGGAGGAAAATCCTTGCTTTGCATGGTTTATAGAGAGACTATTGGGCCTATGAGTGATTAATTAGGAATTAATTATACTTTTAAGATGAATATATTAACTATTATCTATAATTGATGACCTTGTGGCCTAGAATCTTTTATTTGAATATGAATATAATTAAAAATTGAAAGATTGCTTTGTCAATGTAAATATTGTAAACTTTATTCTTCGAACACAATGGTAAAATAGTCATTATAATAATTTTCATTTTCATACATGTATTTGTTTATGATTAGTTGATACATTAACGAGGCTTAAGTGACTTAAATTAGTTCATGAAATGAATAAAACGAGTATTGAGATTGAAATATATGTGAATATTTGGGTTTATTGATGAAATGAATATAACGAATATTGAGATAGAAATATATGTGAATATTTGAGTTTATTGAGGTATTATGAGGGTAAAAAATGTGATCAATTATCAATTTGAATGTAAATTTTAGTATTTGATATAATATCGGAAATATGGCTTGAAAATGTGAATTTAAATAAGTCGGCCATAGAATTTCATTATTGAAAATCGGATAAATGGCCTCGTTAGTTAAGCCTCGTGAAGTGATATATCAACTAATGAGTTTTTAGACATGTTTTCCATGACCATTACATTTAATGCATATATGTTTAACTATTTGAAATCGTAGAATTTATTATTATATACATGTGTGGTATTAGGTTTCGAGAACCTAAGACAATGACCAAATGAGCACGAGAACTTTAATGGGAGTGGTTACCCTCCCCTTACTGTGAGTAAATTTATACGTACATGAATATGTAGATATATGTGTATTATACATATATGTATGCTTGTGAAACAAGTTGCTCTATGATTAAAGCAAAATTTAAAATGAAATTAATTTATATGAATTGCATGATATTAGGATGGTTTACAAAATTGATCTGCTATTAAAACTTGTTTAATATACATGCTAAAATGGTCGTGGAGGCCGGATTTGATTTATACAATTGATAATCATTGTTTGAAAATAATATGACGGAGAGGCCTAATTTATTTATATGTTTTATAATCATTACTTTGAAAATAATTTTGTTATGCATGTATATTGATGATGTAGCCAGTAGGCCTAATATTGTTATAAGGGCAATAGGCCTATTTATTTACTGTATATAAAGGAGGTAGCCTATAGAGAGACCTATAAAAGGCCGCATAAGTGAGTGGAGCCGTTGTGGGACCGGTATAAGAGGGAAAGGCCATGGCAAGCCTACGGTGTGCCGTTGCACATATGTCCTAGTGGCTTAGTAAGGGTATCTTGGATTTGACAGATTACGAGGACAATCGCTTGTGTCACCAAGCAATTACTCGGGACTAAAATCAGTGAGGCGGCTTATTTTAAAAATACATATTTTAAAAGGAAATGAATGATTTTATATTTGATAAAATTTTATTGCATATAGTTTATGCATGAAATACTCATTGATGATTATGATTTTATTCTCAACTAAGGTAACATGTCGAGAATAGATGACCAGCCCGTTTGATTATTTAAAACTATTTGCAGACCAATGAAATATTTTCAAATTATTAATTTAAATGAACATGTATATATATACTTTGAGTATATAGTTTAAAAAGATCCCAATATCAAGATTTTGTAAATGTGTGTGCATGTGTATATATATATATATATGTACTTTATTTATTCATTGAGTATATTCGTATACTCACCCTTCACCTTTACAACTTTCAGGTCAGACGCCTTAGTACTCACCAGATTAAAGGTAGTCGTTGAGAGCTTACGATACTCTGGTTAGGTCATCTCTCTAACTCACTTATGCTTTTAGTACCTATAAACCCTATTTTTCGAATATGGGGGCAAAATGGTTATTTAATGACATTCATTCTCACACATACATTGTTTAAGATAAATTAACATATTAGCGAGGCTTAGATGAGTAAAGGTCAACTCATAATATGAGAAAAATAAATTTTGGTTTAAAGAATAATATGAATTTAAATAAATAAATAAATAAAAAGAGACCAAGCTGCAAGGTTTTCAGGGGTCAAACTATAAGATTTTCAGGGACCAAACTATAAGATTTTTAGAAACCAAATTGTAAGATTTTTAAACAATGAAAATCGAATACTATAGCGCAACTGTAGTTGGGTACTGTAGCAACTAGTCGACTGAATGGTGCAACAGGTCAATAGGCAGAATGTATGTGTGGGGAGGTATTGTAACACTGTAGCAACCAGTCGATAGGCAGAATAGGTGTTGGGCAGATACTGTAACACACTATAGAAAGTATAGTAACAGCTACTGTAGCAATCCGATCGACCGGTTGGAGGAAGCGGTCAACCGGTTCACTGCAAATTTAGGTTTTTTTATGAAATTTTTTAAGGTTTTAAGGGTATTTTAGTCTTTTTACCCTTTTTCTATATATAACCATTGCCTCCAATAGTTCTCTAAGCTTCTCTCATTTGCTACAAACAAAAAGAAAATCCACTCTCTCCCTTCCTCCTCTTCATTTCTCTTCAAATTTCTTCCAATTATCTTACAAATTTCTACCATTAAATTACTCCCTAACTTCTCCTCTTCGCATTGGTACCACACTTGGGCAAGAAAAAAAGAGAATAAACGAAGAAGAAAAATAGGTTTCGAATCAAATTTTAAACTTTTGAGTGTAAACGACAAATTAAGGTTTCTAAAGGCTTAAACAAGTTACCGATAAACTTATTAACCCATTTTAGGCTCAATTGTAATACTTTGCAACATTTGATATTTAGGGTTTATTATTCATACGGAAATTTTGCGTGTAAACGACAAATTAAAGTTTCTAAAGGCTTAAACAAGTTATTGATAAACTTATTAACCCATTTTAGGCTCAATTGTAATACTTTGCAACATTTGATATTTAGGGTTTATTATTCATGCGGAAATTTACTTTGATTTCACATAGGAAATGTAGTTTTGGGTTATTTTGCAATAAATGGAAGTATATAATGTTATATATATGCGTTGAACATTGTTTGAAACAAGTACATCCATTTTGACAAATATGAGAATTTGGGAATTTCAATGATTTCGCGTATGAAGTGGTTAAATGATATTAAGTAATGTAAATTGAAGTATTGTGATGAAAATGCATGTGAAATTAAAATAATTACGACCATGGGATTCCGTTATTAGGAATCGGATAAATAGCGTCGTTAGTAAAGCCTCGTAATGTAAAATATGTCAAACCAATGAATTATGGACATATTATTTATAAACATTATATTTAAGGCATAATTGTTAATTATTCAGATATTGAAATTCAGGAGATTGCACATGTGTGATATTAAGTGCCGAACATAGCTAGTGGAACACAGTGGGTGCAAGGATAAATTATGGGAGTGGTGACCTTCCCTTAGTTGTGAGTGAATTTATTTTTGCTTGTTTTCATCTTTTGAAAATACTTTACGAAACTTACTGTTTTATGAAATAAAAAATAGAATTATCACTGTTATTGTTTAAAATAAATCCAAATGGCCTGTGAGATTAAAAGAACATGTGAATGGCCAAGAGACCAAGTTTGATATTGAAAATGTATGGCTTATAACTGTTGATAATAATGTGTTATAAATAATTATAAATGTTTATGCACATGAATTTGATTGTGGTATTGTATTAGTGATATAGCCGGGAGGATCAAGATTATATGTGACTATAGCTACATAGTAGTAGCCTAAGGACGAACCTATAAAGAGGCCTCATAGGTGAGTGCACCGTAAGTAGGGTAGTTATATGGGTGGATAATATTATAGAATTGCCCATCTGCGGGATCGTCGAAGACAGTCATAAATATCACCACATGACTGCTCAAGGCCAACGTCAGTGATGGGCCAAATTTAAAAAATTAACATGCATTATTTATTCTTAAAAGGATTATTTTTATTAAATAGACATTGTTTTCTGTATATAAAGTTCATTGATGGTCTCAGGGTTACCACGATCAAGGTAACCACCGAGAAAGGGAGTCAGCTCGTTAATTTGAATAATAGGCCATAATTTTCTTAAAATAAATTATTTTACGTGCATTTATAAACATATTTTTATCTATTCACGAAGTATATCCCTATATACTAACTCGCTCACATTCCAATTTCAGAAAATCAAGTGTAGCCAAGAACGATAAATTGGTGATGGTAATCAATTAAGGGCATAAGACCCTCAAGTATCATTCTTATCCTCAACTCACCGACATGTTTAAGAGTTCACTAGGTTTATTTTGAAAAACTATTGTATGTATATAATTATGAGTTTGAAATAATTGTATTTTATTGAGTTCCCTGTAATAGTTGTAAATTAAATATGTTTTTCCTTATGAATTGATTGGAATATGTCTCAGAGAGACAAGTTTATGAGAATGTTTATACAAAGGACAAGTATCCAAGCAGCCTTATAGGCCTGAAGGATATATTCAGGGGTTTGGAATGTGTCTTGAGGGTCTGTAGCGGTTTTCACGGGCTGGAGCGTGACAGTACCACTAGATAGACTAGTTTAATATTTGTAAAAATATTTGAAAACAAATGATTTATGTCAATATTTATGTTTGTTCAACTCGAACGAAAATGATTTCCATAATTGTATTTTATTTGATTATATTATCTGTATTATAGATGAATTGATCATGGATGATCAATTCTTTGATAATGATCCCAATGATGGAAGTAAATGATTTGCAAATGAGATACAAGTTTTATGATCAAGCCTTATAAGCTCTCTTGATGCATTCCGGGTGTAAAGAGAGCATCATAAAAATTTGTGGCGGTTGTACGAGTGGACCCCAAATTCGAAGCGTTACAAATATAACCTTTTCGTCAATCAAAATATTTTATACAAAATGAATTTTATATATTATAGATATAGCTTAGAGTTGATTGATGAGAGTTTTTTTTTTTTATTATTCTGTGAAAGTGCTCTTAAAATGTATTCTTGCTTTATTTCATTCATGTTGTTGGTTATATATTATGTATGATTAATTACAATTATTAATTTAAATTACAACTTGAAACTTAGTCTCTTAAACATTGGATTATTTAAATGGTATTAGCTTAGTATCACAAAATAAGTTCTAGGGCCGACAATTCAATCTTAATCATATTGTTTGAAGGTTGGAGAGTAATGATAGGCAATCTTTGGTAGTGTTTAACAATTAGTTCCCCGTGCAATCTCGGCATGTTTGTTATGATAGATAAGTCATGCGATGGGATTATTTATGAGATAAATAATATAATCAAATGTAAGGCAGTGTTTTAGTTGTATTTAATGCATGAAAAGTGTGAAATTTTAATTGTTAATGATACATGAAAATGGTGACTATGTGATAGGATCGGAACTTGATAGGCAATGGTAGTTTTTTGCTTGCTGGAATTTCATGACCTAGGTTCAGTATTTTACTCATAAATTAAATTATAGACCTCCAATTAATAACTTATAAAATTTTATAGAAACTAGACATGATAATGAGCGATATAGTGAAAAATCAAAAAAAAATCATGATAGGGTGAGCTTCCAAAAATTTTAGAAACTTGGTTGCCCTGTATGGTATTTGGGTGTCAAAATTTCCTGAGCAACTTGCAAAAAATCCAAAATAAATAGTGTTTCTAACATCCAATTTTAGTGTTCTAAAATTTTATATAAACTAGACATATAAGGAAACAACATATCTAAAAATCATATCGTTTCAAGTAGGAATGAATTCCCAACAAAAGTCGAAATTCAGTTGTCCTGTTTTGGGACTACACACTGTCCAATGTCTGCGAAGTGTATAATAAATTGGTTATAAATTGAACATTAAAAATCAAAATTAAAATTCGTAAAAGGCTACATAAACTAGACATAATAAGAAATAGAGTAATTAAAAATTAGAATATTTCGTCAAAAAATGGATTCCCAACAAAATTTGGAAATCATTGCCTTATTGTGGAATTAAATTGGAATAATATTTATTCATTTAAGTAAAAGTTAAGCTATAAAGGTCCAAATGAAGCACCGTAAAAGGCTATATAAACTAGACTTATAAGGAATGAACATATTAAAAATTCAACTTAAAATGTGTTTCTGATTTATCACAACAGAATTTTAAATTATCCCTTATTTCAGGGAGACATAACCTAGAATAAATAGAGTTAGATTAGCGATTTCTTGACCTAGGTGACTTCAAGTTAATTTTCGTTAAACCAATAAAGATCCTAGACATTCTGAATTTAGATTTGGGCTCATTGTTCATAGTATATTTATTCATCATTGAGATAGGTATACCATATTTTTGGGTTTTAACGAAAGAATGTTTGATTGTAGATCAATGACTTGGCCAGTCGCTAATAGTGCTACGAGTTGGATGAGGTTAAGGCTAAACCAAAGTGAGTGAATCTTTACTTATTTTATAAAACTTATTGTATTACGAACCAAAAAATAGTTTTATTATTATGGATTAAAAACAAGTGTAAATAGATATTCTATTTATTATGGATTAAAAACAAGTGTAAGTGGATATTCTATCTCTTTTTCAATTATTTATTTGAGTGCACTGTTTGATATATAAAGATCTTTGGAAATGGATTGAATTGGTTTTCTATAATTGAAGGGAATTATAGTGATTTATAGATATATGTCCAATTGGACATGTTTGAACACATTAAGATTCTATTGAAATGTTATATGTGTTTCTTTGAATTTATCACCTTGAATTTAGATTTTAAAAATGACTTTGATACACATTCATGGATTTTGAAAAAAGAAATTGATTTAATTTACGATTTCAAAACTATGGACAAATTTGTTTTAAAACATAATTTTAAAACATGATTTTTGAGATTTTGTCCTACGGGGCCAAAGATATATTTTGACTGTCTGTGATACCGCAGGCCGGGATACCGTAGTATAGATTTGGAACCTTTACGACCCTTTATCTCAAATATGTATTCTGAATGTATGTAATACTGCATGCTAGGATATCAGAACTATAGATTTAAGGCTTTCGTAACCCTTTATCTCAGAGATGTATTCCGACTATCTGTGATACACGGGGTCGGGATACCATAGTATAGATTCGAGGCCTTCGTTACTCCCTATCTCAGAGATATATTATGGTCATCTGTGATACCGCAAGTCAAGATATCAGAGCTACTGTTTTACAAATTTCAAATGACACTGTTTTCAAATATGATTTTATTACAAAGAATTGTGTTTTACGCTGACAGTTTTCAAAAATTGATTTTAGAACAGCAAAAGAGCTCAAGCATGATATTGTTTTTAGTTTTATAATGATACAAATTTTAAAGTGATTTTAATTACAGCATATGGTGAATATGATTATGGTTTTAAAATTCTGTATTGAATTTTACATACAAATGAATTTATTTTCCCTAAAATATATTTTCTTACATTATATCTATCCACTCACTGGGTCTCTCAAAACTCACTCATCACATTTTCAGTTTTGTAGGTCAAATAGTTAGTTAAAGAGAAAAAGAGAAGTTTTAATACAACGGCAACATAGACAAAAGAACAAGGTACAGACTGCAATCACCAGAGCATGTGGGTTTGTTATATACAAAGAGTTCTGTCGTGGCTAGTCTTGAATGGTTATTTGATTGTGTTAAGATGTAACAGATGTTATAGAATTTATGGTTGACATATATATTGTAATTGGGCACTTCGCCCTTTGCATTATGCACATGATTTATATACTTTTGGTATATGCATCAGAGTATGGTGAGTATGTGAGATAGACAAGTAAAGGCTTATGAAAATAGTGGGGTCTAGCACATGCCTGTAACATCTCCAAATTTTAGAATGTTACATATAATAATTAGGGTTTTAATATTCCAAGAACATTCCATATTCCTTGGCTAAAGCAGCGTCTCTCAGAAATTTTCAATGGAAAAATAGAATAGAGATCTTTAGAAAATCTCTATGGCTCTCTAAATTCTCTCCTTAGATCTTCGACTCTCTAAATGGTTTTCAAAATGTTTTTATAAACAAATCTTGGAATTTGAAAGTATATTCTCTGCTCGCCACTAAGGTGGATCTTATAAAACAAAAATCAAACTTCAAGCTTTACATTTGATCGATCCACGCTTTCAATTTAGAAAGTTTGCCTTTAGCATCCATAAAAGTTCTCCTGATGTAAGTCGCAAAGGGTACGCATCTATTTGAGGAGATACCTATATTTTGTTTATAATAACCATTTTGATCTTTTATTTCTTGAGTTAAAGATCTACTCTCTCAACATAGCCTTACAACCATCCTCACAAGAATCTCCTTTTACCTGTACTTTTTTTTTTATAAACTTTTTAGTTTATATAAAATACAGCATATTCCCAATTCTAATTCCCTTTCTCTTTCTAAACTTCTATACATGAACTCTTACCGAGTATATAAAAACTCGTTTACTTCTTTCACCAAAACTATCAAAACTCTTGTCTCTTCCCCTTCTCATAAATGTAAAGAATATGTACAGTGTAACAGGTTTAATGCCTACGAACTCCCGGCTTCTTAATTTGAATAATTTATCCATATTGAGATCTCAAACCACCTAATCCCCTCATGGAAACAAGGCTACACACACCTTCATTTTGGTAGAATCTGTTTTGCCCTTACATACCATGCTAGAAAATGACTTCCGATGACATCCAGAATAGCACTGGTGGATACAAGATTTTCAAACTATAAGCATGCATGTATCGATACAGTCCAAATAACTCTTAATGTTGGAACAGTCATGGTTACCATGTTTCCTAACCTTAACATGCCTATCGATGACCCTCGACTCTTAACCTGTTTCAAGTTGCAAGTCCATATTACAGGAGCAGTTAGTGCTAAACTGGCAATCATAAAATGCTATTGTACAAAACTAATACTTACAAAAATTTGATGCCACAACCACTAAGATTGAGACCATACTTGACAAACAGCAAGAACTCCAACTCATAGATGCGCTCAAGAAAATGATAAAAGAACTCCATCATATCATCATAAGTTATCTCTAGCACTTATTACCTTTCGGACATTATCAGCAAGAAATGGACAATCTCAAGAATAAGCTTGTTTCTCTTAAGTACATGATCCAACAGCAACAACCTCCACCCCCACCAGTACATCCTTCTTTTATCATAGTAAAGAAATATGACTATAAAACAACAAAGCTTTACTTAGATATAGATATATACAGATTATGATAAGCCACTTGCTCTAGACCACCAATAAAGTTACAACTCCTTAGTCTGCACAGGAACCTCCCTGTCACTCCAGAACATAGCAAAAAATTTCTGTCTCAAAGTAGCAAGATATTTTCAGAATCAAGTAATGCAGCCTCATCCTACTTAGCGCTATATATACCCCATTTTGAAATAGTCATTCACACTGTAATAGAGAATGATAAATTACATCCAAATAGAGATGAATATCAAATAATTCAGGCATTTGATCTTGTGTAATGAATAAAATTAAGGTTTGCATGGTTGAGTTAATGAAGTAAATTAAAAACTCATATCCTATATTATACATAAGTCTTGTTCACCTAGAACAATATGTAAATGAACACTGTCACTTCCAAGCTTACCAAAATGACGTTCTAAATTAGCACTTATAGAACAATATACAAACCTAAAAAAGGATTTAAAAGAAGTTACAAGAGAGGTAACATAAGGATATCAACACAGGAACAGGTAGGATGACCTAACTTTATCAAAACTTTTAATATGAATATATTGAAAAGTTAGGAATATTCATTATATGTTTTTTTGAATAAATCTGAATTTGTTATAATTGGATAAGTAGATAAGTTTTATTTTTATTTTTTTTACATATTACTTCCTTGGTGATGTCCTATTTTCTAGGATTATTAAGATTATCTAAAGAATCAAGTTTTATATATACTTGTGCATATAACACAGTTATTTATCAATGAAATAAAGATTTCATGTAAGTTTTCATGGTATCGAAGCTTTAGCTCTTTATCCCATTTTCACAATGACAAGACTGTCATGACATGAGCTATTAAGAGTGGCACTTCTTTTGGCAACGCAACGGAGGAAGTTGAATCCATCCCTCCAGATTCATTATCCAATTCAGATCAATACCATCCTTTGTAAATAACCATTCATAAGTTGACAGGTAAGAATTATTTTGAATAGGCTCAATTTGTCAAACTTATCATCGATGACAAAGGAAAGCTCAACTGTTTAAATCGAGAACTCCATGATAATTGCTTGGCTCCTCAATTCCATGGTGCCAGGAATAAGGAGACCGTTTCTATATTTGCCAACAGCCAAGGACATGTGGGATGCAGTTCAACATATATACTCAGATGTAGAGAATTCTTCTCAAATCTTTAAGTTAAAATCTAAGTTGTGGCACTCCAAACAAGGCAACCGTGAAGTGAATGAGTATTACAATGAAATTATGGTGTTATGGCTAGAATTGGTGCGAGACACAATAAGTTAGTAGAGGATGATAGAGCTTATGTCTTTTTTGCTGGTCTTAACTAGGATTTAGATGAGGTACAGGGTCAGAATGTTGGGCGAAAACCTCTGCCAAGTATCCATGAGGTGTATTCAAAAGTTAAGAGAGAAGAATGCAAAAAAATGTTATGATGAACAACAGCTTTGAAACTGAAAGCTTTGCACTTGCTACAAAGAGTTATGAATCCGCTACTCATCATAAGGTTGAAGAAAGGCAGGAAAACAGGTAGGGAAAAAAGCCTTGGTGTGATCACTGCAAATGTCCATCACATATGAGAGAGACTTACTAAAAGATACACAGAAAGCTACCCAATTAGAACAAAAAACACCGGAGGAGACAACGGTGCTTTCCAAGCTAATGGTTAGTGCAACTAACTACAATTGAGACTTCTCTTTTCACAAAGAAACAAATAGAGCATCTATAAAAATTCCTTCCTTACTAGTGTTAACTCTAATTACCCTTAGATTATAGATTTGGGTGTAATCAATCATATGACTGGTTCTGTAAAAAAAATTTCTTTTTATAATCCTTGTACAGGAAATTAGAAAATTAAAATAGTTGATGGTACACTTTCAACTATAGTTGGAAAAGAGTCTATTCCTATCTTTTCATCCCTTACACTTCATAATGTTTTCCATGTTCCAAACCTGTTTTGTAATTTGTTGTCAATTAGTAAACTAACTCAAAATCACATATGTTAAGCTAATTTTCTCCCTTATTGTAAGTTTCAGAACTTGAACTCAGGGAGGACGATTGGCAATGTTAGACAAATGAGAGAACTTTACTTCTTTGAGGATGGGAATGAATTGAGGAAACAAATCTAAATACCTATTTTGGATCCATCTCTATTTATAGTGAGAATGAAATAATGTTATGGCATTTTAGGTTAAGCCATCCAAATTTTCAATATTTGAAGTTTTTGTTCCAAACTTGTTTACTAATAAAAATCCATCTTTGTTTCAACATCATAGAGTTTTTTTCCCTTTACAATCTTATAAACCCTTAAAACCTTTTTCAATTATACATAGTGATATATGGGGGTCATCTAAGATTATAACACTCTCGGGTAAAAGGTGTCTTATCACTTTTATTGATAATCATACGAGAATAAGATAGGTATGTCTACTAAAGGAAAAGTCTGAAGCTGAACAAGTGTTTAAAGATTTCCATAAAATGGTTCGTACATAATTCCAAGCAAATATTTAATTTTTCAGAAGTGATAATGTAAAAGAGTATTTTAACATGGTGTTAGGAAATATTTTGTTGAAAATGGAATAATACATCAAAGCTCTTATAACACACTCCAACAAAATGTAGTAGAAAGAAAAATTAGGCATCTGCTAGAAGTAGCTAGATCATTAATGTTTTCAATGAAGGTTCCTAAATACTTGTGGGGTGAAGTTATTCTTACAGCAATCTATTTAATTAACATAATGCCTTCAAGAGTTTTAAAGTTTCAAATTCCTTTGAAAATATTTAATATCTCATTTCCCACTTCTTAAATACATTTAGATTTACTATTAAAAATATTTAAGTGCATTGCTTTTGTGCATATTCATGATCATAATCGTGGAAAACTGGATCATAGCATTAGAAAATGTGTATTTGTTGGATATTCTCCAACCAAAAAATGATTTAAGTATTTTGAACCAATTTTCATAAAGATGTTCACTATAATGAATGTAACCTTTTTTAAAGATAAACCTTTTTTTGGCACTTCTCATCTTCAGAGGGAGGATAAGGATAGTGAAGATTTGGATGAGTGATTTTCAGCAGCTTTTTGGATAATATTACATGCAATGGCTCAAATAATGACAAATTAGATATTGAACATGAGGCAAAAAATGATCCAGGTGGTAGTAAAATGATAGGTGATAGATTGGGTGATAAAATGTTAGGTAATGAAGAAGTTGCAAGTCCAACAAATGATGTAGATAGCAGTAAAAATTATGATTCCTAATCCGGCAATAAAGATTTTTTTAGAAGAAACTAATCCTAATAATCAGACAAGTTCGTAAACAAGCATTTTGAATATTGAAAACATAGAAAAATCCACTCAAAAGCTTATTGTCTACTCAAGGAGGAATAAAAATCAAGGGAAAATCTTGCTTTACAACATTGTCATGAGTCCAATCCAAAATCATATTCAAAAATGACATGTAACAACTCTTTAAAAGTTATTTGTCCATCCAAATCTCTTGATAATTTAAATATTCATATTACTTATCGAAAGGATATTAGATCTTATACTAAATATCATATATCTAACTTTATGTCATATAGACGTTTGTCTACTTCTTTTACTTCTCAACTTTCATGTGTAGAAATCCATAAGTATGTACAGGAAGCTCTAAATGTTCTTAAGTAGAAGAAGGCAATATTTGAAGAATTGAAAGCATTAGAAAAAAATAAGACGTGAGAGGTGATGGCTCTACTTAAAGGACAATCCAATTTCGGCTATAAGTGGGTTTTCACCTTTAAACATAATTTTGATGGTTCCTTACAAAGGTATAAGGCTAGGTTAGTGGCTAAAGGATTTAACTAAACCTATGGCATTAATCACTCTGAGACTTTTGCACATATGGCAAAGTTAAAACACTGTAAGAGCTTTTTTATCAGTTGCTAGGAATTTAGATTGGCCCTCGTAGCAGTTACATGTTAAAAATGTCTTGAACGGAGATTTAGAAGAAGAATTATACATGGATTCTCTACCTAGATTTAAAGAAAAATTCGAAATAAATGTATGTAAGCTGAAGAAATCCTTATATGAACTTAAGTAGTTACCTAAAACCTGGTTCAAAAAATTCACTCAACTCAATTAAAACACAAGGCTATTATTAGGGACAAACATACCACACCATGCTCATTAAAACATCAATTGAAGGGAAAGCTTTAGTGCTGATAGTATACATTGATAACATTATTCTCACTGGAGATGACCAAATTGAAGACGTATTTATCATAAGTTTAATATTAAAGATTTGGGATCTTTGAGATACTTTCTTGGAATAGAAGTTGCTCGTTCTAAGAAAGAAATTGTTATATCTAAAAGAAAATACATACTAGATTTACTACAAGAGACAAGAATAAGCGAATGCAGACCTTCAGAAACTTCAATCAATCCCAATGTGAAACTTGGAGAAACAAAGGGATTCTAGTGGATACTACCAGATATCAAAAGCTGGTAAGAAAGTTAATTTACTTGTCTCATACTCGCTCATATATCATCTTTGCAATTAGTGTGGTTAGCTAGTTTATACACAATATGAATAAAGAACATCTTGAAGCAGTGTATAGAATTTTGAGGTACTTGAAAAGTACTCTTGGAAAAGGATTATTTTTCAAGAAAAAATAACATCAAGGCATTGAAGTATATACGAATGTTGATTGGGCTGGATCTGTAACTGATAGAAGATCTACATCGGGGTATTGTACATTCATTGGGAATAATTTGGTAACTTAGCGAAGTAAGAAACAAAGTGTTGTAGCTAAAAGTAGTGCAAAGGCGGAGTTTAGAGCAATGGCCCTTGGAGTTTGTGAGATTCTATAGCTAAGACAATCTTGGAGAAACTAAAGAAACTAGTTAAGGATTCTATAAAATTATATTGTAATAATAATGCAGCAATTAGCATTGCACATAATTCGGTTCAATATGATAGGACTAAGCATGTTAAAATTGATTGATATTTTATTAAGGAGAAAATTGAATTTGGAATCATTTGCTTACCATTTATACCAACCACTTAAGAGATTGCAGATATTCTTACTAAAGGACTTCTGAGACCTAGCTTTGAACATTTGACTAGCAAGTTGGGCATGATAAATATCTATGCACCAACTTGAGGGGAAGTGTTGAAAAGTTAGAAATATTCATTAGATGTTTTTTTAAATAAATCAGAACTTGTTATAATTGGATAAGTAGATAAGTTTTATTTTTATTTTTCTAGTATCACTTCTTAGGTGATATTGTATTATCTAGGATAATTAAGATTATCTAAAGAATCAAGTTTTATATATACATGTGCTCATACCACAGTTATCTATCAATGAAATAAAGATTTCATCTAAGTTTTCAGAATCAACTAGAAGGATGACAAATGCACCAAAAGACACTTTCTCAGGCAATGCATGATGGTATCAGCACATACCACAATCCCAATTAGAAATATAATATCCCAAAGGTCTATATCTGCAATTCTCACAAATTGAACTTTAATTAACAAGAAAATCTTTTGATAATTTTTCTGAATTTGTGGAAATTATGTACATTTCAACCAGAATGCGATATTAATTTGCAAGCTTCTATGGGGTTCTCAGAAGATTTAGACATCAGTACTGAGCTTTTAGGGGCTGGGACAAGGTTCAGATATCACACTACTGTCACACCCATATGACCATCTTTAAGCTTATCACCATCCAAGTATGCAATTATTAATTGAAACAACCACCATTGCCTTTGAGGGAGAAGTATGAAATATAATAAGAGTAAGCCATTCCACAGCATGTAGGTGTCAACACAAATGTGTAGCACATACAGGGGAAAAGCATTAATCAGTGAGCAAACAAGTTTGCTTTTATTTAGCATTTTTACTTGTTACATATTAAGAAGATAAGTTTTAAATCCTAAATAAAAGCAGGTTCAAGAGGATGCAAGGAAATGCTAAATGCAAATCATAAATGTAGCATATCTTACTTATATCATTGTTTTCTGTTTCTTATAACAAAAAATAAAAATAAAAATGTATCATAACTCACTAACATTGAACATGCCTCGTTAATCAAGGAAAAATGTCCTTCGGATTTGCTTCCTCCAATATAACTGCAACAAGAAAATAAACCAGAGCATACCAAGCAAGCACAATTGAACCAGAATCTAATGTTCATTAGTTAGTGCGTGCACAAGAGCACATATAAATAATTACCATGCTAATAATTACAAACATACACTGTGCCAGAACATTTCCCTTGCCAGACAACATCCTTTCTCTTTTCTTCTTTCATTTTCTCGATAATTCCTACTCCTAAGCCTTCCTTAGGAAACTCTGTCATCCAACCCTCTCTTTTAGATTTCATACCGGATTGCATCTTATCCACAACCTGATGAACAAATTTACAAATGCAAATGCTAGTTTCAGAAACTTTATCCAATGAAAAGAAAATACCAAACACTTGAATGAATTTACGATTCAAAATACTAGATTCAGAAATAAAAAATAAAGATGAAAACATTACAGATCAAAAATAAGTATTAACCCCCAAAGAACACACAAAAGGAAACATGAATTATGTACCATGGGCACGGGCATAAAAACACATGCATAAACCTAATTTGACTTTGGCATATATTAATATTAAAACATTGACTTATGGCAATAATCATGGTAAAGAAATATGACCATAAAACAACAAAGCTTTATTTAGATATAGATATATACAGATTATGATAAGCCATTTGCTCTAGACCACCAATAAAGTTACAACTCCTTAGTCTACACAGGAACCTCCCTGTCACTCCAGAACATAGCAAAAAATTTCTGTCTCAAAGTAGCAAGATATTTTCGGAATCAAGTTACGCAGCCTCATCCTACTTAGCACTGTATGTACCCCATTTTGAAAGTGTCGTTCACACTGTACTGGAGAATGATAAACTACCTCCAAATAAAGATGAATATCAAATAATTCAGGAATTTGATCTTGTGTAATAAATAGAATTAAGGTCTGCATGGTTGAGTTCAATGAAGTAAATTAAAAACTCCTATCTTATATTATACATAGGTCTTGTTCACCAAGAACAATATGCAAACGAACAATGTCACTTCCAAGCTTCCCAAAATGAAGTTCTAAATAAGAACCAATATAGTGATGGGGCCAATCAATTGAAAATCGTACATCAATTACCTACTCAACCAAGTTCATTAATCTCACTGGATCAACCCACCTATGCACATTACTGACCCATATTTTACTAATCAATCCACAAATCAGTTTTTGATCAGAATATTGACACCAATCCACTATATTTTCTCCCGGTGCAGGTTTCCCCCAATTCAAACAAATATCAAATGAGAACAGGTCTTTCCAGTTGGTCCCAATTTAAGAGATACAATAATAATCACAAAATCATAAAGCAAACCGCTTACAAACTGCACACTTCTACCGATAAACAGTCTTGAACAGAAAAGGGTATTCACTTCGGCTCATAAAACACCCACCCCATTAAATGCATTACTGAATACAAACCCATTTCATTTATTGCCAGACCAAATACTATACTCGTAGTTACACAGAAGCAAAACAGAAATGACCCCACAAATCACAAATACGACAAAACAACGCATATATAAATAAATATCACTACAACAAATTATTAAAAACTAAAATCAAATCCATGATGCATCTAACCTTCGTTTCTCGGCTGCAATGTAACTGTTAACTCCAGGAACTAGCAATAATGCAAAATTTTATTTGAAAAAAAAATATTTAAATACACAAAAAATAAGCATGTAATAAAAATAGAAAAATTTAAAAAGAATTACTTGATTGCGGATATGAAAAACCCTATGAGAGTTAGTTTGAGTCCTCCCTCGTGAACAGCAGGAAGAATCTCGATTGCATTATACGCGCGAGGAAGAGTGTGAGTAGAGGAGCGATAAGCAAAGTGAGAGGTTCGTACTGTGACAAGAAAGAATTGGCAGAAGCTTTAGAGCTGATAAAATAGGATTTGGCGCAGCAGGAACAATCCATTGTTATGATTGCAATGCTTCGCAGTAGAAATCAAGGACAATTCCAATAATCGAATTGAAGGGAAAGGAAAGGAAAGGAAAGGAAGAGATTTGTTTTTAAAGATAAAAGAGTCAATTTTGTTTTGTTATTATCGCATGCACGGCAAGGTACGTTTATTTGGTATTTTTGGCGGGGTTGCGTTTTGGAATTTCATATTCATTAGTACATAATTCATTAGCAAAGCAATGATTGCTTGGAACCAACTCACTTGGTGTTCGTTTGGTCATGGAATGAATTAGAATATAATATCGGGCTTTCGATGTTGTGATGGGCCTATCTCAATTTAAGGGTTTCTGCTTAGCCCCCAAGTTGATAGCATAGCAGCTCTTTCAATTTTGTCGAACACTTGGGTTTGTGGTTAGGGCACACTTATTTTTCTTTTGAATATAAATTGATTAATTAAAATATAAATATATTTTATTTTTTTAAGTAAGTTTTTAATTTATTTATATTTATTGAATTTTTTTTAATTTATTTATATTAAATACTAATTTATATTATAAATTTTTTAATTAACTTAAAATAAACATTATTAATATATTATCATATTATTTAAAAATAATAATTTATATTAAAATTTTAAATTTTTATAATATAATTATTATGGTTTTAAAAGAATATAAATATTATAATATTATAAGTAATTAATATTATTTAAATATATGTATAATAAAAATATTTTTTAATATAGATTACAAAATAAAATTATCATAGAGGTTGATAACGACTGAAACAGCTACAGCCTACAGCTAGCTGATGTTGAGTTCAATGTTTCCAAGATATTCTGCTGTAAGCTATTCAACTCAGATTTCATAACTGGATTCTCCGTCAGAGTTATTTGCTGCCACAATTTCGTCTACTGGAAAGCCATCTTCCATTTCACACGTTCTCTTGTTCTCATTCATTCAATCTTATTTCCCAAATCAATTTTCTTCTCCCCCTTTGAAACATTGTACACATTCAAACTTATTGACCAAACTTTGCAATAGACTTTGTTCTTCTGCTTACAGTTGCCAATGCAATCAGTAAATAACAATCTAAATCTGTTGTTTGAATTTTTAACTGAGCTTGATGCTGTCGCTTACTTCATGCGGAAAGGGAGCTACTGCATGCATTACGCAGAAACTTCAAAGAATTCCAAGCAGGGACAATAAACCACGAAAGTTTTCCATAATGTTGACCAACAACTTGAACAATTATTCTAGGAGATTTGATCTTTCCAACTTCCAACAACACATGTTTTGTCAATACTAATACTTGTTTAACGTTGGTGGGCTAAGCCTAATCGCCGCCCCTGCTAATTGATTATCTCTACTGTTATATCACCCAAACCAAATTACTACTTAGTGTTAATATTCAATAATTCATAATTACATGATTACATCTTTATCTGTAATCAATACCCACTTTTGTTTTTCATTTGCAATAATTACTAGTTTGAATTTTGTGTACGATCAAATTTTCCTTTTTTATCCATTAAATATGGTAATTTAAACAATTGTACTGTAGACTGACTCAAAAACTATCAAATAACGTCACTCGTTACGTAAAACATGCTAGTCGATGACGATGGAACAATGCATTGTGAAGAAGAAATTGCCCCCTCGTCAGTGGCTACACGTTCTTTCATTCAACCGAGAATAGACTTTTATTTTGCTGACTGTGCTCCATCATCTGATTCGGAAACTACTTAGTAATTTTCCTAACCAGCAAAAACGAGTGGCTAAATTTTGCTTGCACTGCCAATGCTCGTACCATTGAATCTGATGGTGTCGCTTTTGCAGCACGTTAAATTTGACTCCGTGGAATTCTAAGCAAAACTTTTGTCATCAAATAATTTTCAATTCCCACTCCCACCAAGGAAATAAGCAAAAGGGCACGCGATTTAGACAAATCCAATATTTATAAACCCATATGTGAATAATGAATGTGCTTCGAAGTTCACATCCCCAATGTTCCTTTCAACCTCACTTGGAAAAATGTAACGTGACTCCTATTCCTTCTATTCCTCCAATACAATATAATTTCAGATTTTCTCTTTGTTTAATGCTAATATTTAGAGTATAATGAATGACCTTATTAAAATGTCTCGGATTATTAGTGAATCTGTTTTAATTGTTACTTAGGAAGTTAACTAAAGAAATATGAGCCAGTGAAATGCAATTTTTTTTTTTTGTCTCACTCAATTTGGCAATTCATTCATGGGTCTCTTTCACTGTAGCTATTGTAATGTCAGCTTTTTGGCAATTTATGCAGGTTCAGAACTAGAATTTATAATAATAGTTTAAGGCTGAACTGAAAATGACCCCTACTCTAGCCCTACTTGCAAGTTACACCAAGCTCCTCCAGTAATAATGTATTTTTTGAATTGTTATTTTGTTATTTTAAATGACGGGATAGTTACCTAGTAAACTATAAATATTCATAATTTATTATAATATTTTATCATCAAATTGACATATACTAAATTATTTTAAAAATATAATATAATTACTCGAATTAATATTATACAATACGAAAAATAAAATTTTTTAAATTTTTTATGATAGTACAATTATATATTTAATATTATATATATTTATTTATTTCAATTATTAACTTGTTTGACAATTTTAAATAAACATAATACAATTTTATTAAATTATTATATAAATAATATGATACAATAACGAAAAATTGAGAATATTAACAAATGACAGCTCAAAAATAATTTATGTTATCGACAGCCTATGACTATAATATTATAATGAAAGAGTAACGCAAATGTGTATAATATAAAAACAAAAACAATTGTTTATTTTACGATAAAAAACATAATCCTATTTATGGGAATTATACTAAGTACAAAATTAAAACTATATAATATACAAGCTCATACATTACCCTACAAATGTTGTATTGTTGCTCCATTTTTAATGTACGCATATAAATAAATATATAATTTGGCGTGCCTATGTAATGCTTGGCCCTATATACGAACATATTAATATAGGAAGGCCAACTTAGTTAGGTATATTTATGTGGTCAGTTTTCGATGATCCGAGAAAGGAAGAGATGGAGTCGGCACTTAGTTGTGTTACTATTTTTATTTATTTATTTATAAATAATTTCATTACAAAATTATAGAATTAGAATTTCAAACCCACGTGTATTTTCTTTTTCTAAGTTTAATATATAGTCAAATGATATGGACTAATAATAGCTGTAAACTTTTCCACATCCATTGAATGATATAGTTTATACCTTGTAATTACGTGGATTCCATGATTCTGTGTCACAACCACTACAAGGAATCCCTTGTTACCAAGCATATATTTCCTTTTGATTTCTAGAAAATTATTATATATGTTCAATTAATTCATATATGAATAGTCTTCTGCCTACGTTTTGGCAAATCTCATAGCTTTGAAAATAATATATCAAAATAAATATTTTTTAATATACGAGAAGCATACATTATATTATTATATAATTTTTTTTGTTTTGCATATTCTTAAATGTACCTTAATATTATTTCAATTATTTAGTGTTTTTAAAAAAATCAATCAATAAAACATGTATTTTACTGAAGTCGATGTAAAACGATAAATAATATAAATTTCAAAAATATTAAAGTTGTCGTATGTAAAAAAAAAAAAAAAAAAAAAAAAAGAGGTAAATTTTACTAAAAATTAACTAGATGAATTGATTTATAAAAATACCCGGTGTCCGTAAAATTGAATAATTATGATGGGTTTTAACTTCATTAGTTTAAATAAATTTATATTCTTTTTATTTTTACATAGAATTTTAGAAGAAGAGATAGCTATAATTTCTTTGATCTGTTATCTTAGAACAGGTTAAAAGTACAGCAATAGTTTTGAGAAGACACGTTCTGACCAAGAAAAACTCTCCCAAGAAATAAAATTGACCACATTTTCTGGCAACAAAGGCTACTTTAAATAAATGTATGGTTTCCTCTTCGGAAGTATCAGAAGTTCTTAACTCAACTATGATCCATGTTTCAAATACAAGTACTTGTCGACCGAAATTAATTAAATAACCTCCAATATTTCCCTTTTTTTTTTGTGAAAATTAAATAATTAATATATTTGGCTATATGGCATTTTAGTGGGTAATTATTTTACGTGCCGTTTACGACACCAAACACGAGATAAAGAAACTGGTAGCCCAGGCCTCGTCATCAAGCCGCCTTACTGTTTTAAATTTCAATTAAATCTTACCTTTATAATCCACTTGATTCTTGTTGTTTATATTCTCTACTTGTTTAATCTGGTTGCGTTATTTGTTTTTTTCTTTCTTTCTTTCTAATGGAGAACTACCAAAAGTATTTTCCAGCAGCAGCTGGTAATAATTCATCTTCAACATCATCTGCAGCTTCATTAGATATGGTGAATTCTCAGGCTTATACTGAATTTCAAGGTAACAAGTCAAGTGGGTTCCTGGGATTTATGACAGAGATGGAAGTTCCAGGTGGTTTAAATATTAACAACAACAGCAACAACAACAACAACAGTGATAACAACAACGACGACAACTCTATGAACAAAAGCTTTCCGGGGTCTGGAAATGGGGAGAAATTAGGTAAGAAAAAGGGAGAGAAGAAGATAAGAAAGCCCAGATATGCTTTTCAAACAAGAAGTCAAGTTGATATACTCGATGATGGGTATAGATGGAGAAAGTATGGCCAGAAAGCAGTGAAAAACAACAAATTTCCAAGGTCAGTGTTATGATTTTCTTTTCCTCTTAATTTACTTTGTTTGTCTGCTTTTGATATCTGATAAAACTTTCACCAAACCAGATATTCGAATAACTACTATTTGATTAGTTTGCTTTGAAAGTTCCTACTTGGGCACAAAAGTGAATAAGATTATTGAAAAATGAAAATATATATATATATAGATGCAGAATTGGTTTCATTTTCAAACTTGGTAGGGAGTTTAATTTATACACAGCTACTGATTAAAACCATGCGGTGTTCGTATGGGTTGAATTTGATTGTCAGTGTATATGAACTCTTACTGGTATATATGGAGATCGCAGCAGAAACATAATGAACAAAGTTAAGCAGCAGTTAGTCGTGGAGAATAAGGCAGCCCTAAACATTTACATATACATATATAACTGCAACTGCAATGTCTGTAATGGTAATGCATCTTCTGTAATTGAAGCAAAGGGAAAAAAAACCTGAAAAGGCGTACGATGATGTGACAATGCAAATTTTCAGAAACCCCATATGCTAAAACTGTGTTGTAACTCTCCATTTTGCTCCTTTTCGTTGCTTGCCATCATTTTAAGTTTAATTTTCTCAATAGAGGAAGGACTAAGGAGGGAGTCTTAGTTTGATCTTAAAACTATGTATTAATGCAGGAGAAAATCAATAGTACTGCTGTGATCTCATGGCGCCGTTATTCACGTACCAGATAGTCTTGATCAATCGTTCTGGAACGATAATGAATGACCTTTAGCATTAATAAACAAAACAAATCATTTAATATTCTAATAAGGTTGAAGCAGCCAACACTCTTAGTAAATTACTTAAGATCGAAGAACTTGGACCCTTCTCACAGTAAGGATCTAAAATCTCCTCTTCTAGATTAGGTTGAATACTACTTTCCATATTATTTTTTATGTACATTTAACAACCAAATTGACCAGATCATATTGGGTTAATTATATGTATATAATGACTATCTGCAGAAGCTACTATCGGTGTACGCATCAAGGCTGCAATGTGAAGAAGCAAGTTCAACGATTAACTAAAGATGAAGGAGTTGTGGTGACAACCTATGAAGGAATGCATTCACATCCGATCCAGAAGTCGACAGATAACTTTGAGCATATCTTGAGCCAGATGCAAATCTATACTTCGTATTAAGGCTTCAACTTGTTGATAGCTGCAGAGAAAGGCTAAATACTGGATTAAATACATTGTAAATGAATTATCTACTACTGAAGAATTTGAACCTCCAAATAAAATTTCCTGTCAGGGATAATATTACTGCTCTTAATTAGATTCTTTCAATTTGTTGCAGAAAAAAAAATGGACACTACTTCTGAATGTAGAAACACATGCATGTTATAAGCATATGGGCTACATTTTTTTCTTTTTCAATGTATCTTTCAATAGAAATCAACTCGATCGATTGCCTTTCAAGTATTAATTAAGGATATGTAATTATATATCTTGTTTCTTAAGCTCAAAAACGTGACTGCAGTAGTGCATTTAATTATCTTTTTCATCGTTTATTAAATTTTTGTCTGCTAATTATTTCTAACGTACAACATGACAACATGAGTTATATATTGGACTGTTAATTAATTATTATTGAATTTGCCTTGTGTTTTAATTTTTTTTTCTGACAATACTAAGACTTGTTGCTATTGCTAATTTTGTTTACTTGTGCATTTTAAATGTTATTTCGTCTTTTTATATGTCCTTATTGGTGTTGCAACTTTTGTTTACTATATGCATTTTTAAGTGTAATTTTGTCTCTTTTTATGTCTTTATTTGTGTTGCGGAATTGTTTATTCGTGCATTTTATATATGGGTTAGGATTTAGAGTATTTATTTTTTACATCATTTATATATAATTAGATTAATCTCAATTAAATAGTTGAGATTGCATTTCACATATGTATTAATTATACATGTTAAATTTAATCTCAACTATTAAGAGTGCATTAATTTAATAGTTGAAAAATTAGTGTAAACAATTGTGTAAAGTTAAGACCTCTCAATGCTGTCCTTTTATATATAATACATGTCTTTTAAGTTACATTATATCTAAAAGACAAGTATGTGTTGAGGTGATTAAAGAATTATGAAATATATGGTTGTATTTATTACAATCAAAAAAACAAATATAAACAAGTAATCACAAGATAGCATTTACTATCTTATAATTAAAATATATATATATATATATATATTACATGAATCACAGTTCGTATTTTATATATTTGTATTAAAATTTGTTTAATATTAAGACGTGGTAACTTTAATGTCACATCTATTTAGAATAAAAATACTAAACATTAATTAAAAAATGTGAGTTGAATCGACGCTTAATTTTGTTATTGTTTAAATGACATGGTTTTTCATTAACAATTTACTTAGAAATTACAACTACAAAAGTAATTGAACCATCAATAAATGTCGAGGTATAAGGGTTAATTTCATAATACTGTGACTTCTAAAATGATTACTATTAATTGTACTGTAAAAAATAATTAAGTGTAGAGAGCATAGACGTATGGATAGGGGCTTGGGTGGGCAAGACTCAAAAATAAAATAATAAACTATTTAATAATTCAACATTCAAACAAAAAAAAAAAGATTACAAATAAAATGTTTAATAATTATTTTGTCTCAATAATGTTTATATATTAGTTTACTTTAAAAGATATGTATTTCTTATTTTAACTGAATATAAATTAGTTCATGTCTTTTATTTTGATACAATAAAAAATAATTTATATTTGTTTCTTTCATTTTTCAATTATGTCGATATTTACGTGAAACAAAAAAAAAATCAGAAAACTACTTATTGATTGATAAATTAAAATCGTCTTGTGTTGACACTTATTATTTATACAACAACGACAGAATAGACGTTTTCAATTACGAAACTTATTAAACTTACACTTTGTGATAAAATAAAGGATACGTTTTTATGAATTGATTCTAATTTTTGTCATTGAAAGTGAAGTTGTTGAAAGTATTAATTTAGTTCAACATTGGATATAATTTAAAAAATCATAGGGCACAACTTTTATATTTATGTTTTATTGTTATTTATTTTAACATAAATTTTAATTTTTAATGAAAAGGCTCGTTATGCTCTCTACATAAAGTGTGTGTGTGTGTGTGTGTATATATATATATATATATGTATTAATAAATAACAAATTTCTATGCCATTGAAACTTATGAAACGACATTGAATTTATGTTATTACTTATTATAAGAATTGGAATTTTTTTGGTTTCGGGAAAAAGGAAAGTGACATATCATTAAGAGTTGAATAAATTTTCAACTTAGTTATTATTACTGCATTAAAGAAACCATATTATTTGTTCAATAAAAGAAGATAAAAAAGTAATAATTTGGAAGATTAAAGGTATATATCATTTATTTTTGAAATAATAATATGTAAGTTCCTAATTTTTTATTTTTATTTTTATAAATAAGAACACAATATGTTAATCGTAATATGTCTCTAATCTCTATTGAAATGATTAAAATACTTTTTAGTCATAATTTACATTGGTCAAAATTAATTTTACCAATTCAATAAAGAGTTATGGACATAATTATTTCAAAATGATAAATTATAACCTTGATTTAAAAAATATAAAATTTAGTAACTCCAATATTATTACTTTTTTTCTTTTCAATAAATAGAAAACATAAATTTTTTTTTTTACGTAAAAAATTCAATAATGTTATATATACAAACTAATTCATATAAACTGATATACCTAAATAACAATTTCAAGAGTAAAAATAAATAATTATATAAAACATGTGAGAATAATATATAATTTTATTATGTCAATTTGTATAAAATGACTACATAAACAAACTCTTATACAAATATAAACTCTTTAAAAGCTTACTTATAAAAATTTTATGTTATTATCATAAGTCTTTGTGTTTCCATAAAAGTAATTGAAAATTCACGGGGAGTAAAAAAAATGAACGTACTAATTATACACGACATGACAATAATTATCTAAAATATGATGATTACTTCTTTAAATTATGTGCTTTATAAGCTCAATAACGTAGGGTAATTACAAAAATATGAAAGTCACAAGAGAAAATAGAAAACGAATATTTGTTTTATCTACAGGGTTCTTCCCGTAATTATTCACAAAAACCGAGGTCTTTTATCCAAGGGCAAAATGGCCCAATATTGAAGCCCATTTCAAATTTTAGCTCAGTATCAGAAATCTTCATAATATTAGCCCAACAAATCATTTTGTACAAAAATATCCGACCTCTGTTTTCCCTTTCAAATCAAGTGAGAGAAGTGAAGGGAAAAAAATATTAATTTTTATTGTTATTAAAGTAAATAATATTTTTGTAAGCTTGGTTTTTGTAACAATATGCATAAAAATATTTGTAAAGAAAATATAAATATAAAAAAAACTTAAATTAGAGTTTTTTAAAAATAATTTGAATTATTTTAATTCAATATTTTTTAACGAATTCGTTGGGAGATTAATTTTTTAAACTAATTTTTTTTATAGACATATTCTTTTTTTTTTTAAAACTAATTTCTTGCGAAGTTCATTAAGTAAGTCATTTTTAAACTAATCTCTCTTGACAAATTTATCGAGAGAGTTAATGTTCATATTTTTTTTCATATTTTATTTATTTATTTATTTTTATTATATATTCAATCACATCAAAACCATAGAAATCATGCATAAAATTGCTCTAAATTGATTTTTAAATCTTTTACATGCATTAAGTAAACTTAAGTTGATGAAATTACAATAAAATTTTGATTTAGCTTTGCAAAGTTTGAGTTTAAGTGAAAACAAACATTCAAGATTTTTTTATGCCTAAATCGTATTTTTGACTAAGATTATGAAAAATTTTTAGGTTGGACTATAATTAGAATTGGGCTTTAAAATTTTAGATAAAAATATCCCTAACTCTTTGTTGGACTATAATTAAAATGGGCCTTAAAATTGGGCAATATTAATCGAAAACCCTTGATCCAATCAGCTCTTAAATAGGGTTGTTGCTTTGCGTCGACCCGAAACTCACCCCAATACCAGTGTCCTCACTTGAGCGAGGGAGCGAGACACCCTGAGTCCTGAGAGACACCATTAACTATTTGTTTCTTAGGTCATCAAAATTTCCTCGATTTTCATCGGCGTTTCTCATGTCGTACCGCGGCGGCTTGTAGAACACTCTTAACGCAAGCTATATAAACATACGCATATTCATAAATAATTTTTTTGCCGGTCATGGCTCTTCCTATCGGCAAGTTGACCTTCCTCGTCGGTGCAGGTCCTTACAATTTTATCCGATTCTTCTCTTTTATTTGTTTCCCTAATTGCTTAGCTGTCTACTTAGTTTTGTTTTACTTGATTAACTGTGTCTCGTCCCGAGTTGACTGTCGTGGTTGATACTGGAATTTGAAGTTAGGGTTTATGATAAATCCTCGATCCTGAGTTGTATTAGTTATTGGTAATGATCAAATACATTGGCTCAGCGTTTTGAGCGGTGCGATTCATCAGATATTTGGTTTAGTTTGTGAGTTTTAGAAATTGAAACTATTTTTTAGGGGTATATAGCTTACTTATTTGTGTAGGATTTAAGCGAGTGGTTATGTTTTTAATATGAAAGGACTGAATTAAATGCTATTTTTGGTGGAAGAAAAACTATTTACTAGAATTGATAGAATCAAAGGGGATTAATCTAAATTGTTCGGTCTGCTAGTTTGGAGTAACTTTGTGCCATTCAGGAATGAAAGTGGAATGTTATTAGTTTGCAGTGTTGGTAACTTATTACGATAATATTGATTTGGATATAGAGTGGCAAAAGGAAAGGACATTAAAAAGGTTTGTGAACTCCTGATGTTGGGTTGCTGCGGTTAGACTAGGTGAAATACTTTATGAAATGAGTGCACAATTTTCCAGACAAACACTACTCAAAGAGTTATGTTGCAGTAATATTTGTTCTAATATGATAGTGGCATGTTTGTGATTAGGAACAATGATTTATTCCTCTGTCTGGATGTTTGTTTAAGAATTGAATTATCTTGTGTGACCATAGTGTTGTTAGCATCTTCATGTCATCTTTCCCTTATTGTACTTCCATTCCCATTTGACTTCCTGGCCTAATCCAAGGGCTTCTTGTAGATTATGTGTTGATGACATATCCTGAGTCCTACACTCTATGCACTTGGCTCTACACGTTTGAATGCTGAACTAATGTGTAATTCGGATATTAATTATATTTTTCCCTGTTCTATTGAAGTCAGTTTCATTTTTGACGAGATATGTGTGGACAAAAAGAACATTCTTCCTTGCTGAATTAGTTATTGCGTGTCTCTTAGGTATTTTAACCTCAGTACTTGCAAAGGAAGGGCGACTCTCAACTGTTTCGGATGTTGTTGGAGGTGCTTGGAAGGTATTTTTTTGACCAAAAGCTAAACATAGTTATGGTTGCCTAAAAACATATTTAATTTGTATTTATTCATGCATTGATTTGTATCATTTCTTAAAGATCTTTTTTGCTAGTCACTGGTAATGTTCATCTGTCATATATGTTTTCTTCCATAATTTTGTTTTTGTTTGGGCAAGAGGACCAGACATACTTTGAGATGAATGACTTTAAAAACTCAATTGCCTATAGTAAAAATCATTGTTATGATGTGTTGCATTAAGAGCATTATATTCTGTTTTGTGGATTCAATTTATTCATTGAATGAAACCTCAAAATTTCAGACTGGTAAATTTATTGCCAATTTTCTTTTTACCTAGTAATATTGTGATTTGATCATTAATAACCTTTTCTTGTATTTTGTGTGCAAATAAAAAAGTAACTATAGATATGTCTCATGATCGTTTATGGTTTCTACTGCAGATTGTCTCGAAGATGATTAAACAAGATGATCCTGGTCCATTGGACAGAAAGCCCCGCGATGACAACTTGTTGGCTCAGGTTTTTATTTGACCTTTCATTTTAATTGCTCATGCTTAGATGTTTATCTAGTGAGGGCTATGAGCATGAGTGGTCTTTGACTTGTCTAGTTGCTTATGGGTGAGATCTGTCATGAACTTGGCAGATGATGAAAATACATTTCCTACCTTTTTCTTTTCTTGCGTTGAGGAGGGGGTAAATGTTTACTCAATAATTTATGAATTTTTTGATATATATTTGGGATGTTAGAAAGCCCCTTGTTCTAGAAAATAAAGATTAATTTTTACTTCAATATCATGCTTCTAATTTGTAACTTAGAAATAGAGCCTATCAAGTAGATCTGACCACATTCTCAAAATGGTGTAGTTTCCATGTTCACAGTTTTACTAGGATAGGGAGGCATCGATGACCCATGAAAATAATCTTGTGTACTTAAGAGACTCTTATAGGTGAATGATAAGGTTTGTGATTGGCATTGAAGGGTTAAGGTTTCCTTCTTCTTTTGTTCTTTCATTCTAATTTCCTTCATTTTCTTGCTAATGCATTCTACTGTTATGTCTTCTACATTCAATGTTTGTAAACACTTATTAAACTCTAAACTTTCTTATGTTGAATCTTGCATTTTTCGTTATACATCAATTCCTCAGCCCACAATTGGTTACAGTCCTTTTTTCATATATGCGTTTCCTCATGAAATGATGTTGTTATAGCTCAAAACGACTCCAGTACCATCTCTGAAACTCTTGCCTGTCTACTTTTGAACCCTATATCTACTTTTCAGTTTTGAGTTTGATTATTCAATTGTTTATAATGCTCACCTCGGTAGATTTGTTCTTCAAATGAGCTTATCATTTTAAGAAAGCTGAATATGCGAATGAAGTTTGTTATCAAACTTTTCACTTTTGCAGGTTAGCAGTATACGACAGGAGCTGCTACTGTTGGCATCAAGCAGACCAGTTACGATTGTAACTGCAAGTGGAACAGGTTCTACTTGTACACCCTCTCTTACATATGAACGAGAGATTTGTAATTTACCATCTTATTCTACCCTGCATATGTGCCGCCTAGATTTTTCAGATTGCACTTTTGGCTATTAACATTTTTTTAATCATTTTTCGCCTTGCTATGTGTAACGCTGATTAGATACCAAAATGAATGAACATGGAGAAGAGAGTTGATGTGATGTGGGTTTCCATGTTTGCTGAGTTCTCTTAAACCTACGAGTTTTTCAGAAAAGATGGTCAACTTATGGTTGCTCAGTAGCATATGACTGGTTTTGATTGCTTCTCTTAGTCATCAACTTCAGTCTCCTTTGTGTGTGGAATTGCCTTGTTTTTGCTATATCATTAGGTTATGACATCTTGGGAAATCTTTTATCATGACATGCTGTAACACTCTTGAATCCTAATTATCTTTTTAAAGCTTTTGTAATACATCACTTTCTAGCATTCTTTATTTTTTTTAATACATCACCTTCTAGCATTCTGACTTGTATTATCATGTTCAGGTTCTCGAAAATATGGTGTGATTATTGTTATCGTAGTGGCTGGATATGGCTACGTTTGGTGGAAGGTAATGATATGTGAACATGGTCTTCTTTATGCATAGTTTTCCTGTTTAGATATAAAATGTTGTCGTACAATCTTTTAGATATCTCAATTCCTCAGGTTCATATACATATATATTATATATGTTGTCTTATTACATGTAACCTGACATCTAGATTTATTTGTGTGATCTGGTTCATGGTGAAACTTGTTTGTAGTGGCATATGACCGTGCTCAGTTATTGAAGAGGATAGGTTGCAGATTGACTGTTAAATTTTAGATTTTTAGTTTAATTTTCTTGTAATGGTAATTTCCTAAATGTTCTTTTTGGATTAATATAATTTAGTGAAGAAAGTGCAAGGGCTATGAATCAAGTTCAATGGAAGTACACATGAGATTATCTATAGGGACAATGTAAAGAAAATAGAAAAAAAAACAATATAATGCTCAAAATTAATGGTATTCAGGTATTGATAAATAGAAGCAAAAAAGACATTGCCTTGAGGAAGGCAACCAACTGAAAAATTATCTCAAAGACAGAAGATTTAGTTCTTTGTATAAAAAGTTTGCAGCCCTCTTAAGATATGCCTTTATCTCTCACATTACATGCTCTGCATTACGGATGGAATTCTATCCAAACTCTTATTCCTCTGCCACCTTTTTTCCTTTCCAACTAGCAAGCATTTAGCTGCAGTTCTTAACGTGGCTCCTTTTAACCACTAATTCCTAGTGCCATGACCATGAGGCAACAATGCATCTACCTTCTCGTCATTGTATGTTCATGACCAATACTGTTGTCCGCCAGAAAAAAAGAAAAAAAAAGAAAAAACAACCTACTTGCCAAATACTTCAGGAAAAGAATAATCTGAATTTGAATCAGCTAACTATTTTTGTAATCAATTTATCTTCAAACTGAAATGATTCTATCTACTCCTTCAATCATTTTAGTTAAGTAACTTCATAGAAAGTACGGACAGATTCCATTTCCGAGTTCCATATAGAGATGATAATTTATAGAATTCTACGAACATTGATTCCTATCCCACTCAGCTCTGAAGTTCTGCCTTTTGTTTTTTCAATATTATAATCATAATCATGTTATATGTCTACCTCTGCTGGCTCATTCTAATATATACTGCTATTTCTTATCAATTTGTTTTGTGTTTCATAACCTTTTACTTTGGCATCAGCTAAATTTGTATATTCTTGGCAGGGTTGGAAGCTTCCTGATATGATGTTTGCAACGAAACGTAGTTTATCTGATGCTTGCAATTTGGTAGCCAAACAGCTTGAGGACGTTTATTCGTCAATCTCGGCAAGTTTTAATTTATTGATGTTGTGGTTGTCATCAAAATAGTGTAAACTTTGATTTGTTTAGATGTTTTTGTAGTAATTGATAATGTAGTTGGACAACAGGAACAGTATAGTTTATCAAACTCTCCGTCAACTAAAAATTGGTGATACTTGATTTTTAAAGATTGGATTTAAATGTGATTCCTATATTCTTTCTGTTTATTATTTTTATTTCGTGTCACTTTTCTTTTGTTTATTTATTTTATGAAAGAGCTTGTTGAAGTTGAGTCGCTTTGATACTACTTGTTGAAGACTAGCAAGTTATCTGTCCAAAATAGATTCTGTTATTTTACTGGCTTAGTCATTGTCTTCTACACTTGGTTGTAAGATACTTGCTATTTGTAAGTGTTATTATGATTGTAACTGCGAATTTTTTCTTAAAATCTTTTCTGTCTCTTTTTTTTTTCTTTTATACCAGGCTGCTCAGCGGCAGTTATCTTCCAAGATTACCAGCGTGGATCGTGATGTGAATAAGATTGTAGAAATCTCTCAGGCTACAAAGGAAGAGGTGAGTCCAATATGGATATTGTCTTCTGTGTACGGGAGGTGGGGGCAATTTGTAGACATTTCAAGTTTTTTAATGGACTTATGCTTCAGGTTCATCTATTACGAGGAAGATCAAAGTTGATTGGTGAGGAATTTCAATCTGTTCGTGACGTGGTTCAAACTCTGGTCTGTTTGTTTTACTGCTCTGTTATTTTAAATATTTAAGGCTGGATGTGAAGCTAAGGTTTTTCCCCCCCTTTTTGGGTTTTTTCAGGAAAGTAAACTCAGTGTAATTGAAGGCAAGCAGGTAATTTTTGTATTGACAACATTATTCTTTGACATGTTATTTGTTTAGATTGCTTTATGTTAATTGGTATGGCTTGTGATTGTCTGCTTAGGATATCACAACCCTAGGAGTAAAGAAATTGTGCGATTGTGTCCGGAGGCAGGAGAATGATGGAACCACAGAGCGCGTTCAGGCATGAGCTCAACTTACTTTTCTTCTATTGATATTATATTTCAGATCGATAATGAATGTATCAATTTTATTTATCAGATCAGTTTTCATTATTGAAGTGATATTTTATGTCAAATCAGTTTACGTTGTCAAGTTGTGTTGTAATTATATTGTTGAAAATTAAACTGCATAATCCATTGAAATTTTCAAGTGGGTTGGATACCTAGGTCCTAACAACTTCTTTACATTATAGTCTCCATACTTGGCTCTTTTTCTAGAGTGGATTTTTTTTTTCATCTTCTTCGGTCAATTTTTATTTAACTATGCTCTTTCATTCCCATAGACTCTGCGATACAGTTCCTCGAGGACATATCATGAATTGCCAGGAATTACATCAACAACAAGGGTAATTTTTAGTTCTGTTTCTTGAATATTCGGTATAAGATAAATTTGGTTGTGCATCTTGTGCTTTTCAATTGTGTAGGATATCCGTGCTGTTCATGAATAAGATTTTAAGAGTATTGTTCTTTTTCTTTAAAATATTAATCTTTTCAATTGGATTCTTTTTCTTCTTAATTTATCTCACGGCTGTTCTCTACTGTTAAGCAATATGTTCAGCAACAAGAATATTTTTTCATTAGCTGTTTCAAATTGTTGAGTTTCTGATGTTTCTTTGTGCTTTTACAAAGTTAGGAGGTCAGTTCAGTGCTGTCGCTGAATTAGGAGATCAGTCCAAGAAATTGAAGTATAAATTATTCATGTTTGATGCATTGTTCACTTGCCCTGCCTTGTCTATTTGATGTTCACAATCAGTTCCAAAACATCCATAGATGAAATTGCTTGTAATAATATCTGTATGGCTTAGTTATCACTCTTATTTTGCTAAGTAGTTTTTACTTGTGCTTTAGCAGACTGGGTCGTTGCCTCCTGCTTTGCCACTTGAACCACCATCTCCATCTGATTCCAATGGATCTCAGAAGGTTTGTTGACTTTCCACTTAAAATGAACATGGTTGGGGATAAAAATTTTGAATGGGTTGAAATAGGGAAAAGCAGTTCCGGTTTCTGCTTCACATATTGACAGTAGGGTTTTAACCAGCCTGGCTAGTTTCATCTTGGCCTTTGGCGGGAATGGTTTGCTGGGTATAGGCCCAGCATGATCTGTAGGCACATCTCAGCAGGGCCTGTTTTGGGATCTCTCTTCAATTTTTTTTTTCAATTATATTTGACATAAATTAAATATGTACATGTTCTAAGAGTTGAGGAAAATGTTACTTTTTTTTTTAATTATTTATGTAGATTACATATTGTATTTGTACAAATTCTTTAGTGTTATAATTTCTCTACATAAACGTTGAAGAAAAATACCCAAAGGACATACTGGACCATGCTGTGCTGGCATGCTCGTGCTGCATGATCAGGTTATGCATGCCGACCTGGTTGTTTTGACCATCTTGGCCAAGCCTGGCATGCTAGCAATTTTTTTGGCAGCGGATCGTATGGAAAACTGTGCTGGGTTATGCCTTGGGGTGGTTGCTCAGCACTGTTTACACCACTGATCTACAGTTTCTAACTCGACAATTGGAAATGCACTATCTACTGCAAGATATCTATAATTTCTTTTCCAATAATTCTTTGGTGTGTTGGAAAAATGATTGACCAGAACTGGTTTGAATATAAATACCAATAGGCATTTATATTTATAATATTTTTTTATTGTTGGATATGCCCTATGACTTTTTAACTCGTGGAGAGATCTTTCTCTTGTGGCACCTTGTCAATGTCTTCTTGCTTACTTATTCATTTTGACCCTCTGCAGGTTGACCGGTCCCTCCAGCCTTCTGTCTCAGGCTCTGGCCTGAAGGTAGACCTTCAATATTTCCTATTCTATTTTTTCTTTCACTTCATGTGTATAGTCTCAGTGATTTCCAATTTGTTTATAGGAGTTTAATGGAGTTTTGCTAGTGGGTGAGTCATCAAGGAGTCCGAGAGTTTCTAATGGGATAGGAGCTTCAGAAGACTTAAGCAATTGGTCTTCGGGTAATGGTTTGCTCAGTAGACGTTTTAGTGGTTCAGTGCTGACAAGACAGCGGAGTGCAACAAATGCAGTGGCACAACAAGTGGTTTCAAGTGGACAACAATGCTGAGGTTATTATGCATTGATGACCGCTGATATATCTATAGGATAAATAGTTGTACTCTTCTTTGAGGAGAAGACCATCAAAAGTTAGCTGTGGCTGCCTTATTCCCTCCCTTAAATAGCAGTAGGGCCCAAGCCAAAATGATGGAAATTGGATTGAGTACCAAGTTTTTGTAGAGATACCGTTAATGTTCTTAAGTTATAATTGATTTCATTGTTGTTATGCATAACAATGAGGGAAGCCTTTTCTTTTCTGTTGTCAATATGAATATAGGGTGGTTGGCAGGGCGATAGGGAAAAGCGAACTAGGAGAGACATGACATGCATGTGTATTAAATTTTTCTCTGTTTACTGGACTGTGGTCTCATTAGAATATAAGAAAGTGATTTACTGTGACCAATGAGATGTGAATGATACATGCTTTCTTACAACAGTTAACATGGTATGGTCGGTTGGGAGTGGAATGTTGCTCTCACCAGCTAATAAGCTATTATATTCTGTGATTGTTGTATTTCAATCATCCAATATCTGGGATTAATGCTTGGCTGTTGATGATGCATAAACCTCGTTTGTCCTTTGTACCCAGATATGGAAGATGAATATACTGTGAAAAAAGCCTAACCAAACTCAATTGAGAGATCATGTTCAAGCTTATGAAGGATTAACATTTCATGTGGTCATGTAAATGTTATATAATTCAGAGAAATGTATCAATGATATAATAATAATAATAATAATAATAATAATTATTTAATTTGAGTTTATACCATGACCTCACAAATAGGAGCTAATAAGGTGAGGGAAACTTGTTTGTCAGCGTCATTCTATTTTCATTCGTGTAGATTCACGAGACCCAGATAATTAGGGATGGCAATGGGCCAGAGACTGTCATTCTCATCCCCATCCCCGTCTCTCTCATTTTGGAACTCGTTTATGTTTTGATAAAAAAAAAAATCGTCATTGTTTATCAATATTAAATAAATAAATAAAATTTATAAAAAATATACTTAAATAAAATAATAAATAATAAATTAAAATGTATAAATAAATTTTTTATTTTAATTTATATACAAATATTAACAAATTAACGAGTCGATAAATTATAACTTCAATTCTTGATAAAATGACTGAAAAAAATTAAATTTAAAAAAATTAAATTCAATAAAATCTTTAAAATTTTATTAAATTTTGTGTTAATTTTTGTAGAAAAAATATTAAATATTGTTATTAATTTTGTAGAAAAAAAATGTTTATTTGGTAGATATAAAAATGAAATCTTGAAATTTTTTTATATTAATCTTGTATTAATATACTAAAATATTTAATTCAATTATTATAATTTAATTAGTACATTTTTTTTATAACTTTTTAGTTGATAAAAAGGTGAATCTAATTATATATATATATATATAATGTGTTAATTTTATTTTTAATTTTAAATATATTATATTTAAAAATATGAAAAGTTGGGCAGGAATTAGGATTGTCCCTATCTCCATCCTCTCCTCGTTTTTAAATTTGGAGACTAAATCATTCCCAATCTCCATCCCAAATAGGGTGGATCCCGTCCTTACGAAAATTTTTGTCATCTCCTCTAATAACACCCAAATTTAAGTTAAAAAAAAAAAAAAGAAAAAAAGAAATAAAATTTTGTATTACATACATGGATTAACTGATTACTGTAAAAAGTATTAGTACATATTTTAAGTAGTTTATATCTTTTATTAATACTTGTTTATATCATAGTCATGCTCTTCTCTTGTATTTAATATTAACTTAATTTTTTTACTAATAAAAAATTTGAGTTATCAATTTCAAACAATTTTAAATATTTAGGGTATGTTTGGTATTAAATTATATTTTATAATTCAAAATTACTTGTACAAATATTTGGTTGTATAAACAAAAATATTTATAAAATTGAATTAGTTCATTGAAATTATTATAATTTTAAAAATGTCCTTTAC
>JAXCLQ010070910.1:48781-60349 GCA_035584115.1 Cedrela odorata
TTGGTTGTATAAACAAAAATATTTATAAAATTGAATTAGTTCATTGAAATTATTATAATTTTAAAAATGTCCTTTACAAATTTTTAAAATTTTAAAACAAGTCCTATACATTAAATATTATTTAATTAGATTTTTTTTTATAATACTCATGAAAATAAATAAATATTTATAAGATAAAAAATAACATTATTATTAAATAATTATTTTATTTTTATTAAAAATCTAAATAATTTTGGTCGGCCTTTGGGAAATGCCAAGCGGACTTGACTGGCTTTTGAGGTCAGCCCAATGGGCGTTTCATCATTTCCCGCCAATTTAATTGTTTAGCGCGCTCCTACAAAAATTAAAAAAAAAAAGAACAGACGACGAATCTATCGTTATTCGATTAGCACTACAGACAGATAGAGAGGGAGAGCAACAATGGAAATAGTTCGAACTCAGAGAACGAGAACAAGTCCCCTAAACAATGTCGTTTCAACTCTGCTCCTCAGCTCGAAGTCAGACTCGAAGATTTCGAGCTCTTCGCCATGGATCGTCTCCGAGGTACTTAACTTCTTAATATGAATTAAATTAATTTTGGTTCGAAGCTTCCTTCCTGTGTTAATATTGGTCACATGCATAGGGGAAAATTTGATGTTCTTTTCCGTTAGTTTGGCTATTGATCCAGTGACTGCTTAGTCCTGAGGAAATGTTGGAGAATAAATGAAAAGAAATAATAGAGGAAGCGCTTAAAATAGGGATTATTTTTCAGCCCTTTCAGCTCCTGTCGAATTATTGATATTTAGGGCTTTAGCCTTTTGTTAATCACAAATGAGATGATTTTATGAAGTAAGTTTGGTGCTTAATTCAATTGCTGTAAAAATATTTGAGAAGAATTCATCTTTTTACTTTTTCCTTTAAGAAGGTAATATATTGGCATTTCAAATTTTGGGACTAAGAATACTGAAATATCAACTTTAGAAGGATCGAAATTGAGATAGTTTCTCATATTTTGGTATCTAATTACATAAAACATCCAAATTGATCTTTTAACTTATTTTTATTTTTATTTTTATTTTTCTTTCTGTTTGCTTGACAATCCAATAGATTTGTTAGTTTTGTTATCAGTTCCTTTGAGTTTAAACTTTACTTCTGGTGGCTTTTATTGCTTGAGCTTGATGCAGTTCTTAAAGGAATCTCTGAGGGGTTGTTTCGAGGAAAGAAACCTGAAGAATTGAAAAAACTGGTGTAAATAATATAGATTTGGTTTCAACGTATTCTCGTATCAGAACGCCCATTTCTCAAAGTTTACTGTTGGCTTTTTTCATAGGTAAGTGATTTGTGGAAGGCTAATATGAGGCATCCAGAGCCATCTGAAGTTGTCAACAAGGATATAATATCCCACTTTGTTCTGCGTCTTGTGTATTGTAGACCGTAAGCTTATAGAAAAATTTTAATTTCTGGCTTATTGTTGTTCTCCCATGTGTTTAGGGAGGACTTGAGAAAATGGTTTCTTTCCATGGAGACTGCTCTATTTCGCTATCTTTTTTGGATTGAAAGCTCTGAAGCTCAGGTAGGGTTTCTGTTTCTCTTAGGTATTTGTTTCCTGTTTTAGTTAGATACTAAATATTTGTATATTATATTTTTAAATTGGCAGAGGGAATTGATGGCAGAGTTTGACCTTCCATGTAAGGCTGTTAGCAGGTCAGAGTTTGAGGTAAGCATCTTCCATTGATTTATTGTAAACATGTGTAAACAGATGTTCCTGGCTCTTTGCAAACGCTTGCAATTAATTCCAAATGTTGGATACAAATCTTCATATGACAGTCTTTACCTCTTCTGCCTTCCAGAACACGCAGCGAATGAGCTTTTCAATTGTTTTGACTTAATATAATGACTTCTGTTATGTGTTTTTTTCCACAGAATGTAAAGGACAAATTGGGACAAGTTGCACGATCCAATGGTCAGCCTTTACCCACCGGTGAGCAGATTTCGCTTTGGCTTTATTGGCTGCTTTTCTATGAATGGGGTTCATATTTATCTGTTTTGTTTCTGATTATGAAGCTGGACATATCACACTTGAATTTCTTGTATTAAATTTACATGTCTATAAATCATGACAATTACCACCCAGTTAGGCATGAATAAAACAAGTACACTGGAAGAAATTCACTAGAATTTTTTAGATGGAGTTCCCTTAGATTTGAAGATAGTAAAGTATGCCCCTCTAAAGCTTGCTTCAATATTTCATTTTGTGTGATTCAAACATTGGTTTCGCTTTCCTAAGCAATAGAGTTATATGTTTATTCTAGAAAAAATATCTCATCCCGGTTATTAAGTCCATTGGGTCAGGTAACAGCTGTAGCATAGCATTGATAAGCATATATTATTTTTTGTACATGATGTTGCATTTATATTCTAATGCACTTCATTTATCTATTTTCTCTTTTCTCCTTTCCCTTTCGCAGCTGATACTGTATTCTACAAGGCAATGCTTGCCTTTTCTTTACTCTCACCTATTATCTGTGTTATAAATGCAAACTATTATGGACTGAAGAGAATTGCATCACATGAAAGGATCAAAGAAAGAAGTTTCATATAATGATGTAATGCTGGATGTAATGTGCACTGAAGTGTTTTGGGCAAAGATCCCTTTGTTCTCTGTAATTTTTTTTTTACCATTAAGACAATTAAATTGCTCTGATCATTGTGTTGTCTCATGTATAGATGGTAGAAAATAATTAGCATAGTCTTCAATCTTTCCATCAGAAGTAGGTGTCAGTCTTGGTAATTTGAGAGTTCAGTGTGTCTGAGAATGAAAATCTTCCCTATTTTCTAGTCCTGGAAAGAAAAAATCGTCTGATGTTTTCTAGTTTTATTTCACTCATTTCTTTTTACTCGTCCCACCCAAATGAAGGTACCTTTTGAAGAGGTTCTGGAACTTGTAGCTGGTCGGAGAGTATTTATCCATAAAGGGCATGCTTATGTTGCTATGCATCAGGTGAGGATTATTATTGCTTATTACATTTTGGACATATTAAGTGTTGGATGTTCCCAATATTATTGGCATTTACATGTCCTTTTCCCCCTCTTTTGTAAGTGGTCTCACTTTTAGTCACACAGTTAATTAGTTTTAAAAGCTTTTTATTCATAATGTTCGGAATATCTGCCTTAAGTCTTTTTCATCTGCAGTGTTGTGAGAAAAGGAAGGCAATCACCAAAACATACTTCACAGTATGTTGCTTACTTTGGCTAGAACAACTGACATTTTAGAGATAATCTTTAGCTGCTAGAACAACTGTACTTTTGTGGAAGCATTAAATGACTTTATCCTGATGAGTATCATTAAACAGGTGGTATGAGAAATGATTAGATGGGAGTTCATTTACTTGTTATAGGAATATAATTCATTCTGCCACCACCATCGTCATCATTTTGTCATTAGCTGCAGCATTGTTGCTACTGCCATTATCAATAGATATTTATACAAATGCATTCTTCTGGATTGTTAACACGTTGTTTGCATCTCTTAGATAGTCAAGCTCTCAGATGTTGTAGCTTTTGGATGCAGAAAGTGAACATCTACCATCGGAGAACAAGAGAACAATCGGTTGACTCCGTAAGTATTGGATTGTGACTCTTGTATGTCTATAGGGGCTTTTTTATAATGAGATTTTTTATTTCCTGCTACTGTTTAGATTGTGGAAAGCTTGTGGAAAAGCTATTTGGGTCCAGATTATTCTCAGGTGATTTATTAAATATTGTCACTTGGCTCACAGATGTTCAAGTTGATTCTTACAAAATTTGATTGCCTCTGCAGCCAAAGGAGTTCAGTGAGATGTCAATCAAAGACCTTGATCAATTAGCTAAGAGTTTGTTTCCTCTATGCATGCGCCACCTATTTGACAAGGTAAGATACATGGCTGGAAAATCAACCCTACTTTCTTTTCTCCAAGTTATTCCTGTCTTTATTATCTTTTCTCTTTTCTCTCCAGTGATCTTTGCTTTCCAATATTGCCTCAATGCTTCTTCTAATAAATTGTTTGATGCCAATTACATGCAGTTGATAGAAGATCTCATTTAAAACATGGAGGGAGAATGCAATTAGGACTCTTTCTGAAGGTTGTATTTCACTTCGTACATGTATATGAATTTTTGTTTTTTTATTGTGGTACATGGATATGAATTTTTATTTAGATGCATGAAGCATGGAACTCATATCTTGGAATGTTATTACATGTTCACTGCATAGGCATATTGAACACTTTGGGGATTATTATGTTCAATATGCATAGGCATATTGAACACTTTGCAGTTTATTATGTTTGAATTTGCTGCATCAGTCATGAGTACCTGTATTTGCGTTTTTGTCTTCTATATGCAAACAGCTTACATGCTTACACAGACGTGCACAACTGTTTTTTCTGCTTATAACTTGAAGACAAATACTTTGTAAGCTGAAGCCTCAATAAAACATGCTTAATGTTCTGCACCACTCCCCCCCACACCGAAAAAAAAAAAAAAAATTGAGAGAAAAAGAGAAGAATTACATATAACTATGAGAGACAAGACTTCAAATATGTTTGTTAATGAAGTAATATGTTTTCCCAGAACATATGCATACAGCATACGCCATAATTATGGAAAGGAGGGGAAGAGAATGGTAAGATCTCTAAGTTAGCATAATTTAAAGAGTTTGTAGATGCCTGTTTATCATCACTGGACTGGTAAACCATGTTTAGAATTGAATCATGGATTAGATAGATGCTATGGGAGTTCATGTAACTTGAATAATAGTTTTTATTTTTGATTTGTATTGGAAACAAAAGTGGTCTTAGAATTATACAAATTGATATTATTTTGACATGCCCTGACCTCTATCCTCTATTTATTCTTTGAAACTACTCAGTTTATGTGTGCATGTGCATGTCTATTACAACATCGTACAATAATCGTACATCTATTGTAATTGCAGGATTATACACCTTATTCCTGTCAAAAGATCATTTCATTAACTCCTGGTGTGGGAGATCATCATGGCTGCCCCTATCGTCATTTCAGGTCAATTATGTAACATATTATTATCATTTTATTTTTCTTTAAGTGGACAATCTGCCAAGGCACAATGAAAAATGGACTCTTTTAAAAAACTCATTTGAAATAGCTTCCTTTAATGGCTTAAGAATTTTACTCTAAATTATCTTATTTATTCAAGTTATTGATTTTATTTATAGTCAGCAACAATTGAATTGTGGAGATACTTTGAAATTCGTAACCAAGTAATTATGGAATGCGTTTTTTAAATGTCCTATGAATCTTTATTGGCTTGCTACATCTATTCAACAGTGAGGAAAATTTAATGGGTGCACTTGGTAGAATGGGATTTGGTAGTTGAGCAGTAGAGGATGTGTGGATAAAGTGAGAAACAGACACTATCAGGTCATTAATAAACCACACATCTAATAAATTTGCTTCTGGATGCCTCTACTTATGTTTTAACTTTTATCTGTGAACAATGTGGTGAAATATGAGCAGTTGGCATGCACCTTAACGTTTGAAGCTGTTCACAGCTCGTCATGTGATGCTGGGATTAATCATCCAAACTGATACTTCAAAGGTAGATGCTTGTATATGATATTCAATTTACCTAATTATGAACTTCTTTTAAGTGAAAGATTATGTTGGTATGCAAAACTGCATGTTTGATGACTCTGGCCATTTACTTAAGAGTCCAAATATTTTTGTATCTGCACTTGCTAAAGAACTGGGATCCAGCCATTGGGATTTCTTTCAAGGAGCATGATGCTTGTCCCCTTGTTTGTGTAGGCCACCCTATATGTGGTCATTATTTTTGTTTAGGCTGTGTCAGACTAACACGACGTGTCTGTTGTCATTAGGTGTCCCCTGGTCCTTGGTCCAAAAGTCACATCTCTTCAAGGTCCAAATAATTACTCAGGTGTAATTTTACACTTTTGTTTCCTCTCTTGCATTATTTGTGAAACTATACCTGTTAAAGATTCTCCTTTTCTGCTATGGTTTTATGCTTTTAGCTAGGGGCACCCTTTAGGTTTGAGTCAAGACAAAGTGTGGAAAATTTTGGATTTCTTCACTTATTATGAATGATTTGGCTCTGGGACATATAAGGCAGGCTGGGGTTATATTGGATCATGAACCTTAGCCTGCGTTTGTCCCAAATCAATTGCAAACTTGTGCTTACTGCTCATTTTCTTCAGCTCAATGAACTTTAAGGGAATTTAAATCCAGTCAAAGACCTATAATATAATTCTCATGATCTTGGCTTTTTTTTTTTTTTCACAAAAACACATTTGAGGCAGCCAGCCCTTGCTCTCACTGAATTCAATTTTAATTTTAAACAGAACTAGATTTTTACTGTTGGTCAACCACAGTAAAAAGTTTTGTTTTGAATTACAACTGCTGTGTGGTGTTGATATCAAATATAAATGAAAAAAGTAAGTGGTTCCCATCAAAAGTTGGTGTTTACCAAAGACTTGCTATATTTTCAAAGCATAACAAAAGCATCACAATCTTAAATGAAGCCCAATTCTCAGGCTGAAATGACAAGTTTTTAGACGCTCAAATCTGGAGACCTGAAAACGTAGATTCTGTGAAAGTTAACACTATATGCCTTAATTATGTGTTTAACTTTTTTCTTTTAATTTTCAGAACAACGCTATGGCTTAAAGAAGCTGAAGTTTTGGGCATCTCTAGGAACTCTAAGTGCTGTGGCCCTCCTGAGGTTTGTATATTTATTATGTGGACCAAGTCCCCTTAATAGGCTTTTGCTTTTTCAAAATTGTTTATTTATATATGTTAATGTGTTAGGCAAGTTGAAGGACCAATGTATTCTATCTTAATTAAATGAGTATGAGATGAACTGAACTAATATTTCATCTTTAATTACTTTGATATTTATACTCAAGGAACCTAGCCCTCAAAAGTTGTTTTGATAGCTTAAAGATGCGAAATGTATTCACTGGTGGAACTAATAAAAGCTGTTGTCTACCCTACCACTACTTAAGAGGTGCCCATTCGCAACTTAAATTTAATTGTGGAACCGTTGGACTCTGTTTGGCATTGGAAAGCATGGTTTATGTCTTAGAAACTACCACTGAGATTAAAACAACTCATCGGTGGTTGACCCTCTTTGCTCCCAAGTATTTGGTTGGTTGATGGTAAATATTTCACCTATCATTCCTTTAGTTGTAGTTAGTGAGCATCTGATAAAGACTTGTGCTGTGTTCATGGGATGGGAAAAAGAAGGGGTTCTAGCACAATTGTTGCCATTTGGGATTGGCTCTTAAATTTCACCATTATTTGCCAGGTGTTCAGCTGGTTTATTTTCTTTTGAAGATTAATTTATATTGGATTAGTTGAATCAACAATTGGTTAGTTGGAAGTAGGTTTAACCAAATAGTCTGAAAAACATTCCAAACAAACCTTTGTATGTTTCTCTCTGGCATTATTACTGTTAATTCTAGCAGTGTTTTGAAATAAATTAAAGACTGATATAGCATTATCATGCTTGAATGTTATGTTCTTGTTCCCCATGAATAATGAATATAGCCATGGATCAGATTTTCTCTTTGAATTTTGAAGTAAATTACTGACTGTTTGATTTATAGTAGAATGTGTTACATTATGTATAATACAGCTTCAGCTCACCTACCTGGGTGAAAAACAACGAAATTACAGTAAAATTATAATAATCTGTTCAAAATTTGAAATTATTTGTTGAACTTGTTTTCAGGTGAGAAACTTCAGTATGCAATCATTGGTATTCACATGCCCCTCACGATGCTAAAGTATGTTTTGGTGTAATTGATTGTTTATTATTATATTATGTTGCTCGGCCTTCCTATAGTGATGACACCTAAAATTGTTTTTACCCAGATGAAAGAAAAAAAAACTTGTAAATATTAGAAATTTCATGTTTCTATTTCTGAGATGATGTTGTTGCCATTCTTGAACCCAAATTAGGAAATTTACAAGATTCTTTATAGTTATTTTATATGGATATGAGTGAGATTTGAAGATTTTAGCTTTAATAAAAAACCCTGCCATCATTGAGATACCAATGGAGCGGACGGCTCTAATATAATATATAAAGCTTGGAAGAAACTAGAAAGTATATAAAAAGTTTGGTAACACTTTTAATTATGCCTTAGAGCCAGCAAAAGAAGAGTTTTCATGGCCTTCATGTTTAGCGTTGGACTTATTCGATTGGTGTTCACTTCTAATTCAATATAGCAACCAAACCATGCTTTGCTTGAGTTTCCAGGATGAGGCTTGTCTATCGGAACAGAAGACAAAAAATTCGGAAGAAGCAGAAAAAAATGTTTGTACGTTGGGAAGGGAATATTCCTTATTGAAAAAAGAAAGAGAGAAATATAGGTGGAGGCAATTATCATTTCAACAGTAACTCCTTCTGAGCAATTAATAACTGCCTGCCTGCCTGCCTGCCTGCCTAAAAGGTATTATAGTATAGCTGTCATGGGACCTAAATTAAAAGCACTTTGTTGGGACCTATTTTTATTTATTAATTCAAAAGCATGTCCTATTCTCTTATTCATCTAGAGTAGAGGGGCCATCACCTTTGGTCTTGGAAGGAAGGTTGGACATTAACTAATTTATTCTATGTTTTCTGTTTTCTCTTCACATTATTAAACAAAATATGCAATCACATCTCAAAAATTTTAGGGAGGGATTATCCTTACTCCCTCACCTCACCTAACTTCACCTCACCTCACCTATGGATGCATATGCATTCAAGATTTTTACATTTTAATTCTATGTTTTGGATCGAGTATATTTTTCCTTGTAGATTGTAAAAAATCATGTACTCTTGCCAATATCCCTTGTCTATATGGTAGCTATTAGCTAAGCCTACTTGCAGCGGATAGCCTAAGACAAAAAAAAAAAAAAAAAAAAGGAAAAAAAAGAGGGAGCATGTTCTTTATGATTTAGGGTTCTCCAAATAAAGGATTTGTTACCCTGGACCGTTAGCAAAGTTTCCATTTTTATAGCTTGTTTTATTGGCAATGCAATAGAGTGTCCAAAAAAGGACCATAAAAAGCTTGGTGATTATTTAAACGACAACTTTTTATCTGAATTCTAACTAGGAAACTTATTAGTCCTTCCTACGGCCACTAGTGATTAACTTCAGTGCCTTGCAACTGCAGCTACAATGTTCTCTAGAGTTAATTCTGAAGACCAACTTTTTAATTGAGAGTGAAATAAAATTGTATTGAATTCAAAATATGAAAAGAGAACACTCATGTGATGCAAGCCCTTACTTTTTTATTTTTTTTTATGTTTGATGACATCTAATTTGTTGAATTGGAAGATGGAAAAAGCCTCCAATTTTACGAGGTCAGAGATGCGGACTCAAATAGAAAAGATTCGAAAACTATATATGATTATATCATCGTGATATTCTTTTGCCCATCTTTGTTTTCTTTTTTTTGGTAACCCAAAATTCTGGCCATAAAAGGTTAAACAAACTGTCATCATGCTCTAAAGCCAGCAACATTTATCCAAAACAAAATAGTGGTGATTTTACTTTGCTTTTGGTTATGGTTTGGTTTGGTTGTCATCCATAAGACAAAGACAAAGACTTTGGGGCGGGGTTGACTTGCCTTCACTCAGTGAACGATATTTTTGATCCTTGAAACGTGTACAGTCCAGAATCCAGTGGATAACAAAATGAGTCCAACGGCAATTTTGTGGTGGGGGAATTCCCATAATAACAAAGCTCAAGTGTGAAACTCCAAGAAAATTTTAGAACGTCATGCAATGCGAAGCACAAGAACCTCAATACATGTTTTCATTTTCGTACTTTAGCTTTTTTCCTCACTTGAAAAGTTGAAAGCAACTACACCCTGTCCCTTTCTCTGCCACTCGTTTCTTTGCCTTTTATTTTACGTTTTTTTATACATTATTTTACATATTTTTCTTCTCTTCTTACAAGGCTGCAAGCCTAAAAAGGAAGGAGAGGAGACTTGGAACGACTATTCCCTTGCCTTTCATAGTTATCTTCTAACTTGTCATTCCCTTTCTCATAACATACGCAGACACGCGTCTGTAGTTGAGTACATTATCCATTCTTGGTGACAAGATTGCCCGATTTCTCCTTCTTCTTCTTCCTCTGCTACCAAGCACTAGCAAGCAGCAAGCTTTTTTTTTCTTTTTCTGTAGGCTCTTTGATGGGACTTTTGTAAATGAATTAATATTGCCGATTAAGTCAAGTTCTGTTTGAGTTGTCTTTCTTTTTCTTTCAACTTAAAGAACTAGTACTTCGATCTGTTAGTGTTGTCTTTTTCTTTTTCTTGCTCGTCTTCTCAACTACTTTGTCTTTAAGGAACTTTGATAACAGTCTTAATTTCTCTATTCTTACTTAATTCCCCAACTTTTAATAATAGCCTTCCCACCTTTTTCTTTAGGTGTCTATGCATCCTGGCAGAGTGGAAATTCCCAAGACAAAAATCTTGCCTCCTCTGTGGTTGATTTCTGGGACTCTCAGGTTACTTTCATGCCAACCGCTTTTTAGTTTTCTTGTCTTCTGTTTTTGAGATAATACATGTATATCTACTTGACCTTTTTTGAGTACAGCATTCTATGAATTCTTACAATTTGGTGTATATTTTTTTGGGTTTCTTTGCACTCTGCTTGTTGCGGTTAATTCTTGTCATTTGTTTTACTTTGTTACATGCTGTTCTTGTTCCTCCCAAAGTTTTTTCTTTTTTTTCTTTCTCTCTCTCTCTTTCTTAAAAGGAAAAATTAAGCTTGCTGGTAGTCATTGGTACAAACTTTTGGCTGACTTTTGAAAAAAATTTCATTCTCCGGTTTTGGAGAACTTGGGCAAAAGTTTGGAAAATATAACTTCCCAAGTTTTAGCTGTTATTACAGATATTTATTATTAGCTTGCTTAGATGTTTAATTTATTCAAGGATGAATTCTTTGTCTGTGTCAGCTCTCAGACCATAAAAAAGTTTTATTTAATTTAATTTATATACATAAATGAAATAAAGTTTTGTTTAGCAGGAAAACTGAAGAGTAGTTGTAGCTCTTTTTAAAGAAAAAATCTGCTGTATGGCTACTGTTTATGCATGGTTGGTATTAGCTTGCTGACTCCTGTGATGTGACTGCTCTACACGTATGAGAATTCACCATGCTGTAAAAGAGCAATGACTATCAAAACCCTGTTTCCTAATTCTGTTATCTTTATTCATTCCTGCAATATTCACTAGTAATATCCTTATGGTTTAGAGATTGAAGAGTCATTCATTTGAATTGAAGTTTTGTCATGTCCCTTAAATATTCATGTACTTCACCCTTCTTTTGTCATTGGAACTCTTTCTATAGTGTTGATATATAATTGATTCACAGTAAACTAAGAAGCTTAGTCTTGAAATTTTGTATTTGATTTTTATTCCTGATGTGTAGTGTTCTGATATTTATTTAATATGTTGACTAGGAATTGAGCTTGAGGAGAAAAAAAAGAATTGGAAAAGTAAAATCTTCCATGGGAAATTGTTTTAGAATGCTTTAGCTTAAGAGTGTTCCAGGCTA
>JAXCLQ010070911.1:0-13313 GCA_035584115.1 Cedrela odorata
AACAACAATTTTATATAATTTAATTTCCTCAAATATCCCAATCAAAATGTTTTGAGTTTTTATTAAATAAAACAACTGTGAATATGGTAAATCAATTTAATATAATTTTTTATTTCATAATTTATATAAACTTATCAATATTTTAGATATTGTTATTAACATGCATATTAAACACACTCTTCTTCATGCATTAAAGTGTTGCATTTATAACAATTAACTCATATCATTAATATGAGTTAACAGTAGGCTATCATTTTTCGTCATTAAAGAAATGTTAGGTATTCGTAATATGATTATTAATTAGTTTTTATTAGTAAAAATGACATCCGTTTTATACTGTTAGTTTACAATATCATTGATTCAAAGTTCTATCTTTCTTAATGTTTTAAATAAATAATCAATAAAATTTCAAAAGTTTACATATGGACTTCATATTTGCATGAAAATATCCTAAATAATTGAAAAAAGAATTCCTCTGTTATACCCCTTATATATACCTTCCTAAGACATTTTCTTAATTTACTAAAAAAAATTAATAATTTTTGTTAAGGTCTATAGAATCGGTAGTCCTCCAAATTCAGACAATATATTTATTCTAACATATATTGTATACATAATTAATTTTGTGTTGTGCATATACATAATGAAAAATAAGATATTAATATAATAATAGTTTATTGAATTTATTACATTGAATTTTTCGTACCAATGTTAGTAGTAAACTTAATATCTACATTATAATAGTTTACTCATGATTCAATACTGATTAATATCTACATTTCTACATTATAATTAGTAATGTAAAATCTAAGAAATGACAATTTAATTTATTCTATTGTGGGAGTATAGTAAAGTCTCTTTTAAAAATATTAATGTATATTTTAGGTGGGAAACAAGACGTTGAGACTTGAAATTAGGTCATGAAAGGTATATTTGCTTTCTTGATTTTATAATTATTTATGATTTAAGAAAAGTTAGGAAAATATTTAGGACTCTTGTTCCGATTTTATGTGATTGTATTAAGTATAAATTTTATGATCTTTGTGAAAGGAGTTATCCTAGTTATATTCTTAAATTGCATTAAGTGACTTTTGATTATAAACTTATTTTCGGTTTTGTTTTTTTTAGAGATTTATAAAGATTAATTATAAATATTAGAATTCGTTGATCAAGAAGGAAGTCTAAGCTATAAATATACGATATTTATGTGAAATTTTATTTTATATTCTTTAAGAGAAGATTTTTGAGGAGCTTGGTGTGTAAACCATGTTCTTTGAACGTACGGTTAAAAGTTATTGAATGACTTTCATTTTTGCACATGCGTTGTTCATGGATAGTTGATATATTATCGAGGCTTAGTTGAACTTAAGTCAGTTTCATAAAATGAGTGTGTTGAGTATTTTGGGTTTAGTGTGAATTGGACTTTTGTATGTCATCCTACGCTTACAGCAGTCTCGCTAGCCAGTTAGCGAACGAGGTCAAGGGGCAACTGTAATACCCCAAAATTTAAACTAAGGGTATTTCAGTCATTTTACACATGAGGAGTAATTTTGTTATTTTATAAATTTATGTCGAGGTGTTAAAAACTAAGCTACTAACTCTCTATTAATATTTAATTAGCTATTGAAAGTGACTAAATAACAATTTGTTAAGTTTAGAAAATTTTTCTTTAAACCTTTGTCCATGCACTCGACCTTCAAACGAAAATCGGCGTTGACTGAAAAATCCAATTAATAAACGGTTTGTTTCTGTTGAAAAATGACTCAATAAGGATCGGTATGAATTAAATTAGAGTCAAATATGAGGTCAAATGAGAGAGAATTGAAGCTTGGAACATAGGAAAACTACAAATGATATATTTACCCTTACTATTTAATTTCTTCTTAATTTTTTTCAGGGGCAAAATAGTTATTTCCTTAAATTTTAATTTTAATTTGAGCTGGGCAGATGTGAACATTGTTATTCCTTCTTCTCTCTCATCTAGTAACCCCATTTTTCCTTCTTTTTTAATTTTTTTTACAATTCCTTTAAATTACTCAATTTCCAACCGATTAAAGTTCCGTTTCTTACTACAAATTACACATACACGACACGGGCTACACTCTAAGAGCTTCGTTTGGGTGATTCGGTTAACGATTGAGCTAGAAGGAGAATAATATTACTATTTACAAATTGAGGATTTCTAAAATTACTTGCAATTCGAACGTCTTAGGATTAAATTGACCCCTCGGTATAATTCCTAACTTCGTTGTTGTCGTGTTTATGCATTTTTCAATAATTCATTGTTCATCACAGGGAGTACTGTTCATGACAGAAATTACTATTTATGCCAAAAAATACTATTTATGACGAAATTACTATTTATCCCAGACAATTTTTGCAGATTATACTTATTAGGCTATGATTAAACCAATTAATTGTTAGATTAGGTGAAATTAAATTTTGTCGAAAAATATGAATAGTGATAGTATCGTTGCTCTTGATTTAGATTTCGAAATAATGTATTATCGTATGGAATTGGTTAGTAATAGTGAATTAAATATAATTTACACTTCGATTATTAATCATTAAATTCGGATTGTAGAAGAAAATATAATTCAAAAATAGGGGAAATTCTTGTTATACATCAATGGCGTAGTTAAATTTAAGTATGTATACTTCAATTATTATGTTAATAATTAATATAAATGTATTATAGATACGCCGAGGGAGCGGTCATCCAGCCCCCAGTAATCGAGTGTCTATTCCGTTTTGGCGACACCGGTGAGTGAATTTTTACATGTTTTTCATTTCTTTAAAATTATTTTATAAAACTTAATGTTTTCCAAAATAAGGAATAGTTTATTTATAAACCGATTTACATTCTGTTTTATATTGAAAATGAGACTTACTTTGAGCTATGTGTGCATATTGTTGTGGAAAAGTTGTTAAGATATTGTTTTAAGGCCAAGAGGAGGCCATTGTGTTTTGAATGGTGTTTTATTTCTGATTTCTATACTTTTGATAGTATGTCAGCTATTATTTTAATTTTTACTTAATCATAGCCGGGAAACATAAAGGGGGAAGTTTATGTGCTTTGAAAGCACATTCTGATTTGTTCTCTGTGGAGATACCGGTACATGTGAAAAGTAGGAGGCGAAGGGCGATCTGATATCTAACCCAAATCTGTACACATTCATGTATGTCATTCTGTTTTTATTTGACTATTTAAAATAATATTTCCGAAAATTATTATAACATGCAGTCGATGTTCTATTGGTATGATTTCTGCTTGAAATTGATTTTAACTTTAAACTATATTTTATGTCGAATCTGAATTTACTTAAAATTTTCATTTCAGTACCCACTCACTGAGTTTTCCCCAAAACTCACCCACCACAGTTTCCAATGATTGTAGGATTTCCTTCTAGGTGAGGATTTTAGAAGATATTCGTGAAGAGCATTGGGATTTCAGATTCTTCACACAATCACCTAGGAGTTAATGTTTGTAGTCTGTTTTATATAATTGGGCACGACACCCAATTATGTAAACACATTATGAGTGTGTCTTCTGTATATTTCTATGCATATACTCTTTTATTTATGAGTATTATGGTTTATGTTTGGAATTATGTTGATGGGCATGGAGCCCTTAGTATATGTGTATGAGTTCATGCATATAATTTATATTTCTCTGCATTATAGTTATATGTACAGGTTTTTTTCTGAGGCTTATAGAGGTAGGATATCCCTACCTCTATGCCATCACGATACCGATTTACCTGTATGTGATAGCAGCGCCTTTACAGGGGAGCAAGAGGCGAAGCCCTCGGAAAGAAATAGAATTGGTTCTATAGAATATTTGGCTTCAACTTAAAAAGTTTTGTGAGAATTGTGTTTTTAAGTCAAATAGATTAATACATTGAGTATGAAAAGATCGATACATTCAACACAAATTAATACCTATGAAGAAATGATCAATACTTTGCAAAGACAAAGACCTGTGAAGAAATCACAAGTCAACCGGATTGATACATTGCAAGACAAAGAATTCGAAAATATTTATAAGATGAACCACATCAATACCTTCATCGAAGGTATTGATACATTGCAAAGAGATCGATACATGAAGGTAAATGTATCAATACTTGGTATCGAAGAAATTTCCAGAATCGAATTTTAATAAACGGATTTTTCACACCCTAAACTTCGGGTCCACCAGTGACAACTGTCACAAACCTTCATGATACACCCTCTAAAACCAGAATGCATCAAGAAAGCCTATAAGGCTATCCTTTTATCCTGTTACTCAATAAAACCTGAAAATAATTTATAAAACAATATCTTTCATCCATGGGATCCTTATCAAATATTGATCATTCATGATCAGCTCATTCATTTAAATCATATCGCAATTAATTAAAACATTTATCATGAAATTCTTTTTCATTCGGGTTGAACTAACAATAAGTATTTACATAAAATATTTTGTTTACAAATACATTACAAAATCTAAGTAAACATATATAGTAAATATATCTAGTGAACCCAAAGTACATATGTGAGTCAAGAAAAAAAAACTTACCCAGAGCGTTTTAGACTCTCTACCGCTATCACTAGCCCGGCAAAAACTAACGCACTTAACCTGAAGATTGTAATAGTAAGGAGTGAGTATACAAATATACTCAGTAAGTAAATAAAATACACATATACATACGTATATGCACACGCATTTCCAAATTCATAATATTGAGATTACTTTACATTATACTTTAAAAGTATATACATAGTGCATTTAAATCAAATAATCATAAAATAATTTATAGGTCTACATATAGTATTAAACAGACAAAACCAAGCTAGCCATACTTTCTTGACAGCTACATTGGCCGAGGTAACGTCGAAACTATCAGTAAGTCTTTTATGCATAAAATTATATGCAATGAATTTTTATAAAACATAAAATTGTTTCCCATGCTTGGTAAAATCATTTATTTTTCATAAAACATGCATTTATAAAAATAATCGCTCATCTCACTGATGTTGGCCCCAAGTAATCACTTGGTGACACGAATGATTATCCTCGTAATCCATCAAATCCGAGATATCCTTATCAAACCGCCAAAATTTTTTATAGGGTTTCTATAACCGCACATACGTGCACGGCACACAATGGGCTTGTCATGACTTTCTCCCTTATACCAGCCCAACTGCTGCTCCACTCATCTATGCAACCTCTCAATAGGTCCGTATATAAACTACCTCCCTATAGCTATAATAAAAACAGGCCCACTAGGCATACAACAATATCCAACCTTACCGGCCTCATCACCAATATACATGCAGAATTTAAATCATTTTCAAACAATGATGCAATCATATAAATCAAATCAATTCTCTAAGGTCATTTCAACATGTATATCAAATAACTTTTCAAACAGCAGACCACATAAACATTATCCCAATATAAAAGTAAAAACACATATAAATAATTTCCTTTCACATTTCCTTTTAACAAGAAAAACGTTTGTCTAGCACACAAACATACTTATATGTATAACACACATATATTTACATACTCATGTATGTATAATATTACTCACAACAAGGGGAGGGTAACCACTCCCACTAAGGGTCCTCGAGCCTACTTGGTCTTTGTCATGAGTTCTCGGAACCTAATACCACACATGCATAAAATTATGACTTCCACGATTTTAAATAATTACATATATGCACTAAATGCAATGATCGTGGATAATATGGCTAAAATCTTTTAGTTGACACGACACATTTCTCAAAACTTAACTAACGGAAGTTATTTATCCGATTTCTAACAATGAAATCTTGTGGCCAACTTATTTCAAATTTCATTTTTCGTCTAACCCAAATTTACACATTTTCATCTAAGCAACCAGGTACAGTGTAGATTAAAGTACTGTAGCAAACAATAATTGTTTAGATAGAGTACTGTAGCAATTACTGTTTAAATCGAAGTATTGTGGCAAATTCAAATTTATTATAATACATTCAAATTACTGTAGCACCGAGAGAAAAACACTCCAATTCCTTCCAACCAATACTTGAATCAATGCAAAATCAATTCAATCTTACATTTCCTACCCAAATCAACACAATCTAACATTTTCTACATAAAATCAAACGTAAATTTTTTGGGTAAACAACAACCCAAAATTCAAATCATGCTCAAAGTCTAAAAATCAAGTTTCTAACAGGTTAATAAGCTTACAGGTAACTTGTAATAGTTCGTAGAAACCTTTAATTACTGATTAAATGGGAAAATTCATGAATTTTCTTCGAAACCAAATTTTCCTCCTTGTTATTTTTCTTGCCTGTTCTAGACCAAAATGGTACCAAATTAAAGAAGAAGTGATGATTAATCACTTAACAACTGAAATTTGAAAGAAAATCGGTTGAATTTGAAACTATTTAGCTGAAAATCGAGAGAAAGAGAGAGAGAGAGAGAGAATGGGTTTTCGTGTCTTTTAAAGAGAAGAAAAATGAAAGCAGTGAGGAATGACCAATTTCATTTATTTTATAAGTAAAATTTCAATAAGACCACTTTTCTTTTTAAAATTTTTGAAAATAGCTTAAAACTTTAAAAAAACTTTCTTTTTAGTCCCTATAAAACCCAAAAAAATTTGATTCTTACCATTTAGTCCATGATCCTTTATTATCCAACCTTTGCAATTACAACCCAAAAAAATTTGTAACATTTGCAATTAAGTTCAAAATCAATTATTTTAATTTTTCTTTTACTTGGTTCATTTATCCAACTTAAAAAAACACTTCCATTTATTAAAAGTCTAACCTCATGAATTTAAATTCCAAAAGAAAGAAGAAAAAAAAAACGAAATTACCTATAGATCTGAAGGACAAGGTTCACAGGATCGATACCTAATCCAAAGGTATCAATACATTACACAAATCTGAGTAAAATTCAGCGGACAGTTTAGGAATTTCTCAAATTTCTTAAGGGTATTTTGATCTTTCTGCCTACTTCTATATATACACAAGAGGGGGGACTCAACCCTCTAGTGATCTTCATTCGTTTCTCACTCTCTCTCTTTCTAAAAATGCTTTTCTCTCTTTATCTCCCTTTATCTCTTAAGATCTCTTCAAATCCTTTATGTTTTCTTTCAAATTTCGGTTGCCAATCGATTACCCATCCTTTCCTCTTCGATTTGGTACCATTTGGACTAAAAACAGCAAGAGGAAGCAAAGAAGGAAGTTAGGGTTTTGACGAGATTTGTGAATTTTTTGTTTAATTATCGATAACAGGTTTCTACGGGCTTCTACAGGTTATCGGTAAGTTTATTAACCCGTTATAGGTTTGATTTTGAGATTTTGAACATGTTGGAACTTAGGGATTTACTGTTAGTTTGGGATTTTCATTAATTGTTGCCTAGAAAATGATAGATTGTGTTAATTTAGATTAATTGGAGTATTTGATGGTTAAATATGTGATAGATAACTTTTGGAATGTGGATTTTAGTATTTGGCATAATATGAGAACTTGGTTCGAATATGTATATCCGTTTTAGAAGGAAATGTGAAATTAGAATAAGTCAGCCATGGAATTTCATTATTGAAAATCAGGTAATGGCTTCTGTTAGTTAAGTCTTGAGAAATGTGTCATATGTCAAACTAAGGAATTTTAGTCACGTTTTTCATGAGCATAGCATTTAGTGCATTTATGTTAATCATTTGAATCGTGGAGTTCATATTTATATGCATGTGTGGTATTAGAGGGGAAGAACTTATTAGGCGCAATGACTATTAGTGGGAGTGGTTACCCTCCCCTTGCGGTAATAAATTTATTACATATATGAATATGTATTTATGTGTGTGTTATACATATATGTATGCTTGTGTGCTAAACAAGCAATTTCGTGTTAAAGAAAATTTGAAATGAATCTATTTATATGTGTTTTACATTGATATCGGGATAATTTGTTTATTTGGTCTTTTGTTAACAAATTATTTGATATACATGCTGAAATGGCCTTAGAGGCATGACTGATTTAGATAATTATATCATTTATTAAAATTGATTTGATTTATGACCAGTGGGCTTGATTGTTGTAATACCCTAAAATTTAAACTAAGGGCATTTCAATCATTTTATACATAAAAGGTAATTTTATCATTTATAAATTTATGTTGAGGTGTTAAAAATTGAGCTGCTAACTCTGTATTAATGTTTAATTAGCTATTGGGAGTGATTTGATAATAATTTGTTAAGTTTAGAAAATTTTCTTTTAAAGCTTTATCCGCGCACCAAATCTTCAAACGAAAACCGATATTGATTGAAACATCCGATTGATAAATAGTTTATTTTTACTAAAAGATGACTCAATAATGATCAATATGAATTATATTTGAGTCAAATCTGAGGTCAAATGAGTGAGAATCGAAGCCTAGAACATAGCATATGTGTAGGAAAATAGCAAATGACATGTTTACCCTTCCAACTTCTTTTCTCTTCATTTTTTTAAGGGCAAATGAGTCATTTACGAACATTTTAATATGAAATTGATTTGGGCAAAATGCAGAACACTTGATTCTCCTCTTCTTCTTCCCGTAAACAACTTTTCTCTTGGTTTTTAATTTTTTTCAAAATTCCTCCAAATTACTCAATTTTCAACTTATTAAAATTTCGTTTCTTATTACAAAACACACACACACGATATGGGCTATAGTTTAGGAACTTTGTTTGAGTGATTTGGTTGATGATTAGGCCAGGAGAAGAATGGCATCACTATTTACGATTTAGGAATTTTTGCAATTACTCGCAATTCGGACGTCTTAGGGTTAAATTAACCCCTCGATATAATTCCCAACATTGTTATTATCATATTTCTGCATTTTTAGATAATAGTCATTGTTCATGTCGAAAATACTGTTCATATCAAAAATACTGTTCATCACGAACATTTTTTTTTCCTGATAATGCTTGTTTAGGTTAGAATTAGATGAATTAGCTGTTAGATTAGGTAAAATTAAATTTTGTTGGAAGATATGAATAGTAGCAGTAATGTTTGCGTTTGATTTAGATTTCGAAATAATTTGTTATCATGCGGAATTTGTTAGTAATAGTGAATTAAATATAATTGATACCTCGATTATTAATCGTTAGATTTTGGATTGTAAAAGAAAATAAAACTAAAAAAAAAGGAAAAACTTATTGTACATCAATGTCGTAATTAAACTTTAAACATGTTTATTTCAATTATTACATAATAATTAATATAAATATGTTACAGATACACTGAAGGAGCGACCACCTAGCCCATAGTGATCCGATTTTTGTTCTGTTTTTTGCGACACCTGTGAGTGGAATTTTTACATGCTTTTCATTTTCTGAAAACTGTTTTATAAAACTTAATGTTTTACGAAATAAAGAATAGTTTATTTTTAAATTGGTTTACATTATACTTTATATGGAAAATGAGACTTACTTTAAGCTATATATATTGTTGTGAAGAAATTATTGAGATACTGATTTTGAGGTTAGGAGGCGGCCATTGTATTTTGAATTGTATTTTATTTTTTATTTCTATATTTCTGACAATATATTAGCTGTTCTTTTAATTTTTGTTTAACCCTAGCCAAGAGACATATAGGGGAAAGTTTATGTGCTTTAAAAGCAAATTCTAATTTGCGTTTTGTGGAAGTACCGGTACATGTGAAAAGTAGGGGATGAAGGGCGGTTTGATATCTGACTTGAAATCCGTACACATCCCTGCATATTGTTCTGTTTTTATTTGACTCTTTGAAATTTTAATTCTGAATTTATAATAGTATGCAATAGATGTTCTGTTAATATGATTTACATTTGAAATTGATTTTAACTTTAAACATATTTTATGTCGAAATTGCAAGTGTTTAAAATTTATCATGCTCCTGTCAATTCAATATCCATTCACTGAATTTTTCCCAAAACTCACCCCACCACAATTTTCAGTGATTGCAGGAATTATTTCTAGGTAAGGATTTTAGGAGATGTTCGTGAAGAGTATTGGGATTCTAGATTCTCTATACAGTCACCTAAGGGTTAATGTTTTTGTCTATTTTGTAAATTGGGCACGATGCCCAATTATGTATATACATTATGGGTGTCTTTTGTATATTTCTGTACATATTGATATTTGTACATATGTTATTCTGTATATAAGTGTCGTGATATATGTCTGGCAAAGTATTGATGGGCATGTAGCCCTTAGTATATGTGTATGAGTTCATGCATATGATTTGTATTTATCTACATTATAGATTTACATGCTCATATTTATCTAAGACTTATAGGAGTAGGATATCTCTACCTTTATGCCATCACGATACCGATTTATTAGTGTATGATAATTATTTACTGTACCTACAAAGGTAACTTAAGGACGAACCTATGGAAAGTTATGGCAGCTTGATAGGGATATCTTGGATTTGACGGATCTTACGAGAACAATTACTCGTGTCACTAAATAATTACTCAAGGCTAACATCAGTGAAATTGACGTGACTTTATAAATGCATGTTTTATAGAAAATAAATGATTCTATAAAGCATGTGAAATAGTTTTCTGTTTGATAGAACTCATTGCATGTGGTTTTATGCATGAAAGACTCATTGATAGTTTCGAAGTTATCTCGGCCAAGGTAGCTTTTGAGAAATGATGGCCAGTCCAGTTTGGTTATTTAAAAATGTATGCGAACCTATAAATTATTTTTTGATTATTAGATTAAATGAATATATATATATATATATATATACTTTTGAGTATATTGTTAAAGTAAATCTCAATATCTGAAATTTAAAAATGTGTGTGTATGTATGTATATATGTGTGTATTTATTTACTTACAGAGTATAGTCAATACTCACCTCTCACCCATTTCAACTTTTAAGTTAGGCGTCTTAATACTTGCCGGATTAGTGGTAGCCGTAGAGAGCCTTTGACGCTCTGGCTAGACTTTATCTTTGACTCACTTATGCATTTTGTCCCACTGGATAGTTTTATTTTGAATATTGAAATGTATTTATAAACTAAACAGTTTATGTAAATATTTATGTACGTTCAACCCGATTGGGAGTAGTTCCCATTATAACGATGTTTTAATTATCGGTTATGTGTTTTGAATGATTTGATCATAGATAATCAAATATTGATAATAATCCTATAGATGGGAGTTATTGATTTATAAATTATTTTCAGGTTTTTATGATTGACAGGAAAAAGAAAAGTCTTACAGGCTCTCTTGATACATTATGGGTATATATTTTTTTATAATTGACAGGAAAAATAAAAGTTTTACACACTCTTTTGATACATTATGGGTATATAGAGTGTATCATAAAAGTTTGTAACTGTTGTCACGGGTGGACCCTAAACTCGGGGTATAACAAGTAAACTTTTGTTCAAATTATTATTATTCTTTTTTTAGAGTGAGTAGAATTTGATTCTCAGATCTTTTGTATTGCCTCTAATAGAATTTATCAATAAAACCAAATGTTATTTACAAATTCTTTTCCTCATTATTTTTTATTTATTCAATTTAGTTTTCTAATTATTTATTTATTCTAAAAAATATGCATATGCTATAATTTTTTTTATTAAAACAATTAGTATCTACTTTCATGAACATTTCTAACGTGTCCAATATACACTTTGTTTTTCTAAACCTATTCGATATACACTTGTGATTAATTTCCTCTAACATCCTATTTGGTGTCCAACAATATGTTGCCAGGAGAAGCACCAACTCGGATGTGAATTTGTTGGCGGGGCTTGAGTTATGGGTGTGCAATAGTTCCGGGTGTGCAATAGTTCCGGTTCAACCCAGAACCAAATCAAAACCGATTATTTTAAGGTAAGTTCCAGTTCTAAAGATTGTGGAACTAGAACCGAACCAAAAAAATCAGTTCGATTTAAAAATAAAAAAGTATTTTTCAAATCAAATGAATTAAACCCTACCTCATATTCAAATACAAAATCTTAATTATTGAACTATATATATAAAGTTACATAATTTATTAAAGAGAGCACTATTTATTTGTTGAGTTACATAGAAAAACTAATCAATGTGTTTATAATATTTTATTTAACTTAATTTATCATGTTATTTGTATAATAAATTATAAAATCTTGATGTGCATATATTTATTTTAAATTTGTCAAACAAGTTAATAATTATAATAAATAAATATATACATGGTATAATATTATTATATATATATAATTGTATCATTATAAAAAAAAAAATAAATTTCTATTTTTAGTGATGTGTAATATTAACTCGAGTAATAATATAATTTTTTTTCAATATTTTATCATATATTAATTCTCTTTAATAATTTATTTATTTTTTCTTTCGTTCACTTAATTTTTTGTCATGTATACAATAATTTTATATTTTAATTTCATTGATTTTATTTTTTTAAGATTTTTTATACAAATAAAAATTAGAAAAATTGAGATAATTGATAAACAGAGTACCCTGTTTTTGAACCGGAATCAAATTAAAACTGAAAAAAAAAAAAAGTACCCTATTAAATAGGGTTGGTTCTAGTTCCAAAATTTAAGAACCAATTATTTATGGTAGATTCTAGTTTCGAGTGAAACCGAAATCGGTTTTGTTAACCCCTAACTTAAGTACATTTAACAAATAAATTTTTTTTTCTCTTTGAGTAGACAAACTTCCGATAATCCATCCCTACTGCTACACTATCTATACAAATTCTTTTGTTTATAATAATATTATTATCACATATTTTATATGAAACAAATAAAATTAATATAATATTATTATATTAAATTATATATTAAATTATTTTTGTATTTATAATTATAATTATAACTATAATAAAAAAATTATTTACATCTCGATTATTTTTAACCTCGCATGAAATTTTTATTTTAGAAGAAAACTTAGGTCTTTATGTTTTTGTCTACGTTGTAGTGGTTTTTCTTGTATTGAATTCTCTTCTTCAAAGGGTCAAATTAAGATTTCTGTATTTCTAGTGACAGATGAAAATAAATAATTTTTCAAGCGGGGTTTTTTTGTGTGTAATATTAAGGTAGTGGGTTTGGTAGAAATTTGATAGTGATTTTTGTCCATGTTAGACGCACTAAGTGCTAATTTTGAAATTTAAATGTCCTCTTTCAAAGTCTGCAGTTTATATTATCATTTAGTCACATTAATTGTGGAGAAAATTATTGCTTTAATTAGTTTGTGTGCGTATGTTTTTTTTTTCTTTTGATCTTTTACATTGATCAGTGTTATGTTTAATGATCACAAAGCAATTAAAAGAGTAGCAAAT
>JAXCLQ010070913.1:0-13310 GCA_035584115.1 Cedrela odorata
TAATTGATTTAGCGGTTAGAGAGAAAGTTAAATAGGACAACATCATCAACAAGAATATTTAATAAAAGTATTATTGTGTTTTTAAAAATTTTTACCTTATTGTTAAATGATCAATTTTAAAATAAATTGTTTAGAAAATGGCCTCGGGAATAGATAAAGTCCAATGGGCCTTGGAGCCACTAAGTGCAATATAAAACCTGAGCCAAGGCCTCACTAAAAGTAAATTAAATATAAGGCATATCCAAGCCTACAAGATCCTGATCATTACGTAATAAAATTTCAACAAAAAGTCTCAGACTTAGATATAGAATTCCGATACTTCCTTCGTTGATAAGGGTCTCAAATGCAGCATGACAAAGACCTCGAGTAAACCATCAAAGCCTAAAGCCATTCTTATTACAAAAAGAAGGTCTCAGATAAAGTGTGAGATTTTTAAGACCTCTCAACAATTACGTATTATCGCCATAAAGTTCAATTTCTTTTCAGACTTTTTCATAATAAGGATTTGTAGCCTACTAGATGTATTCTGTAAATAGAGATCAAAATCCTATAATTTTCAAAATACTGATACTTATAAAATTAAGTTTTTGTAATCCTCAGAAGATTAAAAAGTTTGGGATTACAGTTTTTTAATTCTTTAGAATCTTAAAAAGTTTGAGAGACCTAATAGCAGTAGGAATGAGTAGCCTATAAAGATAATAAGGTACGCACGTTAGAACACACATTATAACTTTACACAAGTTTTTGTTGTCGTTGCCTTCTCTCTCAAATACTAAAAAGCAAAACCCTGATTTAAGCATTGGAGGATTTTCGCAAACCACCAGCTTTTACCCTTTAGATTTTTTTATATATAATTTCAGGTAAAATAATGATCAAGTGAGCAAAGAAGATTGCTTCTGGTGTACAAAATTTCAAAGAGAATTTTACTGCATCAACATTTGGCACTGTCTATGAGAAATTGAACAAAAAGTTAAAAACAAGCAGCGATCACGAAAAAAGTCATGACAACAACGTGAACTTAAATAACCAAGAACAGTATGACGATAAGAGGAAATCAAGAAGAAAAATTTCTTTAAGCAACAGTAACAGCTAACTCAGATAGTAACTATCAACGACCACCTTCTGGTGACGTAAATCATAATTCAGAAGCCTCGTCCCTTCATCAAAATTTATTCAACGAAAGGGACAGAGAAACTGCTCAATGGATTCAAAGATTAGTCGACAACGAAAGAAAGCATACAGAAAAAGACTAACAAATTTAGACGTTGGCAGAAGAAGTAGCAGAGATGAAAAGAATGCTTCAAGGTGGTTCTTTTAGACAAAAGGCTGCAACATCATCGAAGGCGGTGGAAAGTATCAACCTTAACATCCTATACACCAAAGATCGTAAAGTAAGTCCCTGGAAAAATACTTCTAGGATGAGGTATATCGCTACAAAAAAAAAGAAAGAGAAAAGTCTCTAACTATCTTCTAAAAAAGCTCTCAATACTCAATAACGACAATAATCCTTTCAGAACTATTGATGAACCTTATCCTGAATCCCAATATTCATCGAATATTCCAGTGACAACCTGCAAACAAAGGTCAAAATGCAGTTTGAGTTCAAAAGGCAAAAGAATATTCCTCAATCAAAAACTTCAAAGAGAGAGAAAGAGAGATCTTAACGAAGAGAATCTCGGAGAAGAGAATATTGGGAGTATGAGGAAAGAGTTGTAACCTTGAGCTTTATGTTAAGAGATTGATCGAGGAGTTATAAAACTAGAAGAAGCGGGGCCAAAGAACGAATGTTGAGTCAATGTCCTGTTAGAGATTGCATTTTAAATCTTCCTTCTTCTAAAGAATCCTGGACCTTGTTTTTCCCAAGAAGTTTAAGATGCCTCAGATATTACCCTTCATGGGGAAGATTAATCCATCCCTACACATGAATTTTTTTAGGGAGATGATATTGATACAAGGACTAAACAAATTCCAAATGTGTTACTTGTTCCCATTAACATTGAAAGGACAAGCAAAGAAGTGGCTCACAAGCTTGACCCCTAACAGTATCTATAGTTTCGATTAATTGTATCGAGTGTTCATTGATGAGTTCAGATAAGCGATTGCTAGCCTCAAAAATCTGAGTTCATTGTTATTAATGAAATAAAGAGAAGAAAAAAGCCTCAGGAACTTCATCAAGAGATATCATGACAAGGTAATGAAGTTGAGAATTTATCATCATCCCTTAGCATTAGAAGTTCTCATAAAAGGTTTATGAGTAGACCAGGGATGGTATGCAATACAAAAATCATTCATTACCACTCACGAAGTAGCTTAAAAGAAACTATTGGATGAAATCAAAATTGAGCACCAGGTCATCCTTAAGTTAAAGAAGGAAAAGGCAATGGGACATCCTTACATAACAAAATGCAGCCCTCGAAGTCAGATAATAGGAGAAGACAAGATGATAGGAAAAAATTTCAAGACTTTGACAGAAAAAGAAGTTGAGTGCCAGAACTGATTAAAACTAAGAATATAATGGATGACATTCTATTGAGAAGACAACACTCTCCAAGAAGAGAAGATACAAAAAGAGTGGCTCAAGTCCAAAAAGCAAGAAAGTTTATGTCATTAAATACATCTCTCTCATAAATCCTCTAAGAAGTTAAAAGGCGAGGAACTTTATTCATGGAGCCTCACCCTATAAAAGCAAAACTGAGTGAAAGCGCAAAGAAAAAACTATGCAAGTTTCACCAAAGCTCCGGGCATCTAACAGGTGAATGCTTCAACCTTAAGGACCAAATCGAAGTTCTTGTCAGAAATAACTATCTGGAGAATTTTGTGGCAGATAATAAGGAAGGGCTCAGAACTCTAAATCAAAAGGTTGAACTAGAAAATATGTACGAGCATCAAGCAATGGTAATCTCAGGAGGGTCTACATTGGCAAGAAAATATTTATCCAATTTTACTTCAAATGTTCATGTTATGAACGTTAAGGCTGATAAGAAGCAAAGAATTGCCTCAGTCCTTATTATATTCACAGATGAAGACGAGGTCAAGATACACTACCCTCATGATAATGCCTTTATAGTAACCCTAATAGTGGAAACAGCTCAAGTTAGCCAAATATTGGTGGATACAAGGAGTTCGACTGACATCATTTTTAATGAGACCTAGATTCCTTGGGTATTGAAAATCTGAGGCTAAGACTAGTGGAAATAGTTTTACATTACTTTGATGAATATACATCTACCCATTGGGCATAGTGCAACTACCAATTACAATCGAAGATAAGCTCTATTAGAAAACCACAATGGTTGAATTCCAGGTAGTATAACTCAAGATACATTATATAATGATTCTTGAAAGACCTTTTCTTAAGTCTACAAGGGCGATAGAGAGCACCTATTACCTAAAACTGAAGTTCAGGGTAAGTGAAAGTATTGGCATAGTTAGAGGAAGCTAAAAGGAAGCCCGATCATGCTTTGCTACCTCGTCAAAGAGTTTTTATTGCATATCAAAACGTCATTTAGAAGAAAGTCTAGAGACTAAAGACAAGAATACAGAGCAAGAATGGATAATGGAGAGCTTACGTAAGAGAGCAAGTTAGGGTAGCATGCCATCAATAGTGGAGCTGATAGAATAATTGGAATCCATAATCTTGAATGAAGAGACTCTACAAAAAACAGTCAAAATTGGATGAAATTTTTTCGAAGAGCAAAAAGTGTTGCTCAATGACATTCTAAGACAACATATAGACATATTTGCATGGACCTATAAAGATATGCCATGAATTAATCCCCAAATAATTTCTCATCGGCTCGCAACTAATCCTAAGTTTAAATCTGTAAAATAGAAGAAACGGGTGTTTAATGCAGAACGAAAGGGAAGCAGTTCGTATTGAAGTAGAAAAATTGATAAAGGCTAAATTCATCAAAGAAGTGCATTACTCAGAGTGGGTATCAAACGCAGTTATGGTAAAGAAGTCTAATAAAAAGTGGAGGATGTGTGTGGACTTCACAGATTTGAACAAAGTCTGTCCGGAAGACAGTTTTCCACTCCTTAGAATAGACCAGCTGGTAAACTTAATGGCAAAGCATGAGCTCTTGAGCTTTATGGACGCATTTTCAGGATTCAATCAGATCAAAATGCATGAGCCAAATCAGGAGAAAATCGCATTCCTAACTGACCAAGGGCTCTATTGCTATAAAGTAATGCCTTTTGGACTAAAAAATTGTAACATCCCCAAATACAAAGATGCTATTAGCAAGTGACAATATCCATAGTCACCCTAAGCCTTTCTTTATGTCTATTTGAATGTATACACAATTATCATAAACCACAATCGGATATGACGTAATGCATAGAGTGCATAAGGGCAATATATCCAATCATGACATAAATATAACTCCCGATGAACTATAACATCTTATACCATAAAATACATTATGCAATTTAGATACAACTTTAACGCATACTACTATCTAACTATGCATGACCATCTGTGCATAACAAACCCATACGCCCTAGAAACTGCAGTGTTTATTCTTTTTTTTTGCTAGTGTCTTTTATCTACTGTAACGCTGCTCTCTTTCTAACTAGATGTTCATCCCGCAAAAATGAAAAGTGAGGTGTAAGTCTAGAACAACTCAGTGAGTGGACAGATACATGAAAATAAAACATGAATATCCGCAAAATTCCAATTTCCATTGCCAACAAATTTGAATTAAAGTCAAATTCAAAATTATGTTTAAAACTTTTGTTATACTATAATCAGTCTCTAAAGAATGTCGTCATAAAATAGAAAATGATGTAATAACATTACTTTGAAATCTATATCATCAAAAAACTGTAAAACCCATAACTCTAATATCCTAGCCCGCGGTATTAGAGAGCTAGAATATATCTTTAAGATAGGGGGTCACGAAGGCCTCGAATCTATAACTCTGGTATCCCGGCTCGCAATATCACAGACAGCCTGAACACATCTCTGGTCGCAAAGACCTCAAATTTGTAAATTTAATATCCTGGCCTGTGATATCTCATAGGCAGCCAGAATATATCTCCGAAATAAGAGGTCACAAAGACCCCAAACCTATAACTCTAGTATCCCAACCCGCAGTGTCACAGACAGCCAGAATAAATCTCTGGCCTGTAGGCAAATCTCTAATCCCGTAAGGCAAAAATCCTTTTAGAAAATGACACATTTCATAATCATGTTTTGAGACAAATTTCTAATCATGTACTGAAATCATAAACCCGAACAATTTTATTCCAAGGATGGGTATCAAGACCATTTCCAAAATCCATATCTCAAATCGTGAATTCAACATAAGTTCATATAAATCTTCAATGTAAACATACTTAACATATTAAAATGCTCATAAATTTAGAAGTTCACAGAACATTCATTCACATTTGTTCTAAATTCGTAACAATAAATCTATTTCTTAGTGCATAAATAATAAATTTTATAATATAGTGTAAAAGGATGACAAATATGTAATGATCCACTCACTGGTTAGGGTCTGGCCAATTTGAATAACGGCGTGGTTGATGGATGCTCTGGCCGACTATCTACATTAAATGACCTTTTATAATACCTATAATTTTTTTGTAGAACTCATAATTATTAAGTAATGATATAAGGTAAATGTATGAGAGTATTTTTATAAGTTTGAAAAATGTAGTAGACATAAAGGGTAGAAATGAGAAATTTATTGTTAACAAGATTATTTTTAGAAATTTAGATTATGATAAAAATAAAAATTAACTAAGTGGGCTAAGAATATATATATATATATATACATATTGGTTATGTTTAAGCCTAATTATCCAAATTAGTAATCTAAATATATATACATATTGGTTATGTATATATATATATATACATATTGGTTATGTTTAGGCCCAAACCCAATTAGTAAGCCCAAGCCCAAATTGGTTATGTTTAAGCCTAATTATCCAAGCCCAAGCCTAAGCTTAATTAATTATGTCTAAACCCAATTATGTAAGCCGAAACCCATGCCCAAGTGTGTGTGTGTGTGTGTGTGTGTATACATACATATATATATATATATATAATAAATTAAAATAAATGAACAAATAAATAAAATATTAAGTTTTTCCTAATTTCCCTACAACATCCAAGCCATCCATTTGCTTTAATCCTAACCATCTGCTTGTCACAATTCTAGGCTTATTTTGTAAATTGGATAGAGATAAACATAAAGGGTAAGTTAGTGGAAAATGTGGTAGGAAAAATGTGATCCATTGGATTTGATTGAAAAAATCTAAGTCATCCATGTGTTTTTATTAATTAAATTAATTAATATTTAGTGTTAGTTAGTGAAAAATGTGATGGCTAAATGTGGTCCATTGGATTTAGTTAAAGCCATCCTAACCATCCATGTGTTTTTGTTAATTAAATTAATTAATATTTGGTAATAGTTAGTGAAAAATTGGGTGGTAAAGTGAGGGCCCTTGGATTGGTTGAATGAATCCTAGCCCTCCATGTGTTTGATGAGTAAAATGTTAATCTTTAACTTGTCAAAACTGAAATGCAAAATAAGGCTTACATAGAAGGCAAATTGAGAAAGAAAGGAAGAGAAATAAAAAGAAAAGAAAGAAAGAATTGGTGACTTCTATGTTTTCTTTAATTAGTATTTTATAATTTTGGTATAGTAGGCTTAGTAAATTGTTAAGGCTAATATAGTAGACTTTATACTTTCGTGTAATAGGAAATTTGAAATGAAAACCATGATTATTATATTTTTACGATGATAGAAATTGGTGAAAATTTATTATTATGTAGTAATAATGGTAAAAATTAGAACATGTTTAGGTCATGGGCTTAATTAGAGTAGGAATTAAAGATAGGCAAATTTATTTTTTAATGCCTAATTGTAGCATGCTTAGTGAATTAAATTAATTGTAGTAGGAAATTAAACTTCTTTTAATTGGAATTGTAGTAGGAAATTAATTGCAGCATGTTTAGTGAATTAAATAAATTGTATTTTGAAAATTTGAAATGGATATTATGTTAAGGTTATATAATATGATAAATAAGTAGAATTGGTAGTGATTGTTGTAATGGTTATAACAATGGTGTAAATTGGTGAAGATTTAGAATGGCAAAGAAGGAAAGAATGGAAGAAAAAGTTTATATTATATTATAAATATATATATATATATGCACATATACATATTGTTAAATTGGGATGATAAATTGTTAGTTGTGGATTTGGAATGGTGACTTATTGAAGTAGAATTAAATCTTGGCGATTTCGGTAGACCAAGTTTGTTTGTAAAATAATTGGGAGTGCTCGGAATTGATAATGTAGGTGTTGTTGGAAAACGAATTGACAGAAAATGGCAACATTTGATGAATTCGAAAATTTTACACCAAATATGTTTTTCCGAAAAATTGTTATAAAATGCATATATATATATATATGTGTGTGTGTGTGTGTGTGTGTGTGTGTGTGTGTGTGTGTGTGTGTGTGTATATACATGTATGTATGTATGTATGTATAAGCTTATATGAAATGATGTTATGGCATAAATATGGCAATAAATCTATTTTAGGAAATTAATAAAATGTGAGAGTTTGGAAATATAGATGTCGTAGCAATGTAGCGACAAGAAGTGGCGTGTAACTAAAATAGGTTGTGTAATTTGATTTTATTTTTAGGTACACACCATTAAATAGGAACACACTCAATGAGAACGGGAACATAAGTAAGTATATTATGCATGCATTTTAATGTTTTTGAAACTGTGCGATATTTGATGTTGTATGAAAATGTGTATATTAATATTTGGTATACCAATATGAGTTTTATGAGATGATTTTTGAAAAAATAAGAATTCAAATGTTGTACGCTGCTGTCGCACTTATGAAATATTTATGAGATGTTATCGATGTGTGAAAATTTGAATGGAATGTATTTTTATGGCTTAGTCGTTAATTATGTTATGCTAACCTAGCCAAATCTCGTGTTAAAGGCGAGGCTTGCAAGCTAATAAGAATTCTGTTTAGGGTGCCGTACGCACTTCTGTTATATGAAAATGTGAATGACCACTTAATGCAGAATACGCAATCACGTACTGAATCCGGGTCATCGTGGATGCAGGTGACACTAATTAACTAAGCTATTCTGAATATGTTTGTATTTTGAATGAACTCTATATAATTAAGAAGTTTGAAAATGTATTGATTATTTAAACTTTCATATTTTGTACTGCATCGACATATAAAACTTGCATGATTTACTTACTGAGATTTTATTTCACCCTTTTATTGAAAAATTTATTTTCAGATAATAGTACATAGAGGTGACCAAGTACGCAAGCAAGGGTACTAGGCGTATGTGAAGTTTTTGGATATATGTAATTGTAGGTTAGCTAAGTAATATTTATAAACTTATGTTTGGATATGTAATTACTGAGTTAGTTGTATGTCAAGGAGCTATAATATATGTAACCTTGTATGTATTTATATAAAAACAAAATAAATTGCTAACTATAAATATTTAAGATTTGTGTAATAAAAGAATAGCTTTGTATATAGTAAATGTGAATATGTATTTGCAGTTAATATGAAACAGGTGTGACAACTTTGTTAGGATTTTTAATATGGCACACTTAACTCATAACTTAACAATTATATCATGCATGAATACTACATCCCAATAAAAGATTAAGGCATTTTACATTACTACGAAGATTGGACTAAAGTCACCTAAGTCGAATAATTTAAATTCATTTTTTGATTATTTTAAATAAGTTTTCACTGCATAAGAGACAACTTCACACTTTTGCTATGATCAATCGAAAATATATTTTAAGCTGAATTTTTAACATTTTCCTCCCTTATAAGTCTGGTTTATGTAGCCTTTCATGGTACCTTATTCAGAATTTTAGAATTCAACTTATACTCAAATGAATAGATACTATTCCAATCAAATTTCACAACAGGTTTCCAAATTTTCTAAGAACTCATTTCATGAGGAAAAAACCTGATTTTTAACTATATCTTTTCTTGTTATGTCTAGTTTTTGTATCCCTTTGCGGATCTTGATTTTGATTCCTAATGTTCGAGTTATAACCAATTTATTACACATTGTGCAAATACGAGACAATGTGCCATACCGAAACAGGACAACTATTTTTAAATTTTGTTGAAGATTTATTTCTGCATGAAATGAGCTAATTTTTAGATATGTCATTCCTTTATGTGTTTAGTTTTCACAAAATTTTACGGCACTTTAATCAAATATCTAAAACACTATTCTGTTTTAGATTTTTCGTACGCTACTCAAAAAAGTTTGACAACCCAAAACATACTATAGAGTAGTCAAGTTTCTAAAATTTCTGGGAACACACCCCATCACGAAAAATTCTAATTTTTTACTATGTTGCTCATTATTGTTTTTAGTTTCTATATAATTTTACGATGTATTAATTGGAAGTCTATAACTTATTTTATAAATAAAACACTGAACCTAGGTCGTAAATTTTAGCAACTAGTATATTGCCCCTGCCTATCAAGTTTTAGCTCTATTACTTACACACCACTTTCATGAATCATTGGCACTTTAATTTCATACCTTTCATGCATAAAACATAGCCAAAGCATTACCATTTATGTAAATTGTTCACTACCATATGTCAACATTCTAACATTTCTATCAATCTCCTCATTCAACAATTTCATAACTCATTATGCCCCATCACCACTTAGTTATACTTTCCATGCATATTGTCATTTTAATTTCACATTTCTCATGCATATCCATAACCGAATACTGCCATATAGATTATAAACACTGCCATATGCATAAATCAACATCATTTTCCACAATCACTACACACCATTCTTATATATATATATATATATATATATATACCATAATTACATCTCAAGTTTTTTTTCCAGAAATTCAAAGCAATTTTAAAGAATTTCGTACCTTATTTAGAAGTGCATTTTTTCCTTCTCTTCTTTTTCCTCTTTCTTTCTTTTTCTTCCTCTTTCTTCTTTCTTTCTTCTTTCCTTCTTCTTTCCTTCTTCTTCCTTCCTCTCCTTGTTCGGTTGCTACCCCTTTCTCTTCTTTTTTCTTTTCCCCTTCTCTTCTCCTTTTCCTTCCTTTCTTCTTCATTTCTCTCGGATACACCTTCTTTTCCTCCCCTCTTCTCTTTTCTTTTCTTTCTTCCTCTCTCCCTTCTTGCTCGGCAATTTATTCTTCTTCCCTTCTTCCCTTTTTGACAACCACTCACTTTCCTCCTCTCTTTTCCCCCATCTCTCCTCTCATCTTTCTTCTTTTCTTTTTAGCTTTATTTTCTCTCCCTAGAAAAATAAAGAAAACTCTAAAAAAAATATATGCTATATTTTGGGCTTGGATTAGGCTTAATTTTTGGGCCTTTATTTCTTCCCTAAAGGGCTTGAACTTAGGCTTGAAAGTATGCTTGAAGGTGAGCTTACACTTAGGCTTAATATGATGTTTTTTTTTTCCATTCTTTTGGTTTTTGTACTTTGGCCCTATATTTATAACCATTGTGCATCTCTTCCCACATTTCCCTTAAATTAACTCATTGGCCCCTCAAGTTTTGAAAACTTTTCATCGTAGTCCGCCCCTACTTTATAGTAATTTAACATATAAAAATTTCGGGTCATTACAAGAGTGCGGGGGCTACATTCAGAGATTGGTTAATAGGGTTTTCAAACCCTTGATCAGGTCAACCATGGAAGTCTATGTCGATGATATAATTACTAAATCACTGAGGGCCCATGACTATTCATAATATCTAGAAAAGAGCTTCTCTTACATAAGAAAATACAACATAAAGCTGAATCATAAAAAGTGTGCATTTGAAGCCTAGGCATGAAAATTCATGGTGAGTGTGGTATTAAAGCCAATCCATATAAGATAAAGGCAATATTGAAGCTTAAGTCCCCCGCCATCCTCGAGGAATTACAAAGCCTGATAAGGAGACTAGTTGCACTGTATAGGTTTCTATCAAAAGCTACAGATAAATATTTCTCGTTCTTCCAAATCATAAAGAAGGAAAAGAAGATTGAGTGGACAAAAGAATGCGAAAAATAACTTTGGAGAGCGAAAACGGTATCTTGTGTCACCACCACACCTGACAACCCACGGAGTCGGAGATGTGTTATATCTTTACTTAACAGTGAGCGACCATTCTGTAAGCTCAGTTTTGGTAAAGAAAGACTCAGAAAAAGTTCATCGGCCTATTTACTACACTAGCAAGGCATTGCTAGATGCCAAGATAAGGTATACTTCCCCTTATAAACTGGCACTAGTATTGGTAGTAGCAACGAGGAAGTTACAACCTTACTTCCAAGCTCATCAGGTGGTAGTTTTGACAAATCATCCCCTGAGTAAAATTCTCTACCAACTTGATCTATCTGGCTAACTAGTGAAGTGGTCTATTGAGCTTAGTGAATATAACTTGTGCTACAGACTTAGAAAAGCCATAAAAGGGCAAGTATTGGCAGACTTTGTGGCAGAGAGATCAGTATCTAAACATCTCCTCATATACCAGATTGCCGAAGGTTCTTAGGATTAAGTTCAAGGGAATCTAGCCGAGCCAGATGTGATAAACTGGTTTGGAATCTGTTTATTGATAGAGCTTTGAATGTGCAATGAGGGAGAGCCTAAATTATTTTGGTTACTTTAGATGGAACTGAGGTAATGTATTCGCTAAGGTTCGACTTCAAGGTAACTAATAATGAAGCAAAATATGAGGCATTGATTACAGAAATCAATCTGGCTCAGATGTTAAAGGTCATAAGTCTGAACATTAACTGTGATTCCCAAATGATCGTAAGTCAAATCAACGGGCAATTCTAGGCTCTTGAAGGCAACTTGCAAGCTTATTTAGACAACGTAAAACAACTCTTAGGTAACTTGAAGACGATTACGTTAAAATAAATTCCCAAATCATATAACTTAAGAGCCAACATTCTAGCCAAATTAGCCTTTACATTCAAAGGAATGACCCCTAACTTAATTCCTATCAAAGTCTTGCAACAAAATAGCACTAAAGTGGAAAGTGATCAACTTGATGTAGTCGAATTCGATTTTTGCCATTTTTGGATAAACAAGATAAAATCTTATATCCAAGAAGAAAATTGTAACATCCGCAATTTCTTTTGTAGAACTCATAATTATTAAGCAAAGATATAAAGTAAATGTATGAGGGTATTTTTGTAAGTTTGAAAAATGTAGTAGATATAAATGGTAGAAATGAAAATTTTATTGTTAACAATGTCATTTTTTGGAATTTGAGATCATGGATTAAAATAAAATTAAATGGGTCAAGAATATAATATATATATATATATATATGTATGTATGTATTTGGCCCAATTTAATTAGTTAGGCTCAAACCCAATTAGTTAGGTCCAACCCCAATTAATTATGTCTAAGTCCAATTATTTAAACCCAAGCCCAATCCCAAGTTTATATATATATATATATATATATATATATACACGTATATAATAAAGTAAAATAAATAATTAAATGAATAAAATAGTAAGTTTTGGCCAAAATTCTCTACACAATCTTAACCATCCATTTGCTTTAGTCTAAACCATCCACTTGGCACAATTCTAAACATATTTTGTAAAAAGATAAACATGAGCCATGTTAGCGAAAAATGAGGTGGCCAAATGTGGTCACTTGGATTGGTGGAATTAATCTTAACCATCTATATGTTTAAGTAATTAGAATTAATTAATAATTGATAGAAATTTGGTAAAAAAATGAGAGCTATTGGATTTGATTGAAGTAATCTTAACCATCCATGTGTTTAAGTAATTATAATTAATTAATAATTGATATAAAATGACTGAAAAAAAGAGAGCCATTGGATTTGAGTGAAGTAATCCAAGCCATCCATGTATTTTAAGCAATTATACTTAAATAAAATTTGGTGTTTTAAATTTGAAAAATGCAAATGAAGGATACATACAAGGCAAATTGAGAAGAAGAAAGAGTAAAGAAAGAAAGGGAAAGAAATGGAAGAAAAGAAAGGGAATTTGTGAATTTTAAGTTGCTTTTAATTGGAATTTTATTATCATGTGGTTATATTAGAGAAAATTGGTGGAAGTTATATAGTTAATGCTAAATTATAATATGAAATTAGTATTATTTTAATGTAACATGATTAGTGAAGTGTTAAGATAATTGTAGTAGGAAAAATTTGATATGAATAAATTTATATTAGTAGTGCTAAATTGTAGTAGGGAATTAGAGATAGATAAATTGATATTATTAATGTTAAATTGAAGTGTGAAAATTGAAAAT
>JAXCLQ010070914.1:0-13306 GCA_035584115.1 Cedrela odorata
AAATTATATATATACATAAAGATGATATCCCTAGACCGTATGACACGATTGGTTCTAGGGCATATCTCCAACAAAAACTAACAAACATAACCTCCTGAAATATTTCACCAAATACTATTTACTCATTAAAAAGTGTCTATTTCCAGGGCTTTGCATAATATGTTATCCATCTAAACAAGCAATTATATTAGATACAAAAAATACATATCCAAATCCCCTTATGTCAAGAGGAAGACCTAATTTCTCCGGTTGATCAGCGATGATTTGATTTCCATTTTCTTTCTCCTTAGTCAAGCTTTGAACAAGCTTATCCACACTCTCATTTGATCTCTCCATAACATCCTTAAATACACCAACAAAATTATCTAAACATCTTTCAACTAGATCCTTTGATCTCTTTCTTTTTCTACAAGATAATTGATAATCATTTGGAGTCATATCATGGTCATGTTGGCTTTGATTAACTGACATTGGTGAAAAACCCATTTCTAAATCAAAGTCATTACTTGAAGTTCTTTTGCATCAATATCTCTTACCATATCATTAGGAGTTTTTGCTGCTCTTCTAGTAGCTCGATCTTTTCCCCATATCTTGGCAAATCTTTCATATAAACGAAATGGTTTATCTCTCTAACCTTTTGCATTTTTATGATGCTACACAACCAAAAAAAAAGAGAGGAAGTTAATAGATAAATTAAACTTCACAAGAATATTATCATATAATAATAAAAATAAGGATAATTGTCAAACTTGCACATAAGATTCCCAAGCCTCAGTACTGTCTACTTTAATACATTTCTTCTCATCATTCCAACCAAATCCACTAGTGTTCAATATATCAAATATTATTGTATATTATCTTTTCCAAGCCTTCATTTTAGAATCGATATGTGGGGTAGCCCTTAATCTCACATTAGGAGGTAATTTTTCTAATTGTTGTTCAATTTGTCTTGTTATTCTCGCTATAAACTGACCACAATCAGCACGTCCCCCTTTTGCCACTATATCTTCTAACACGTTCAGCAAAACGTCTTCTTCTCTTTTAGTCCATACTCATCTGCTTCCCCTTTTATCTTGCTCATTAATTTGAGTGTTACTATCTCCAATATCCATTCCTATACAAAGTGAATTTCAAATATATTCTATCATGATGTTAAAACTAACACAAAACATGACATAACTTAAATATTTAAAATAAAAATCAACATTGAAATAAATATAAAGTAGAATTCATGCTTAAACCATTAGAAAACGAATAAATATTAATATCAAGACAAACCTAATATTCCAATATATAATAAAAACATAAATTAAAAAGCTAAATTTTTTAATAATATTACAAATACTAACTCTTACGATTTTCTCTCCACTCATTGAATATTTGTAAAGCTAAATTATTCCTCCATATAGACCACTGCTCAGATGAAGTGGATTCGTTAACATTGTAAGAGTCAACATGCCTCTCACTAAAGTTTAATTCATCTAATTCACGTTCTATTGGATCCATTGGCATTTCTCTCTAATAAAATTATGTAAAAGATAACAAGCAGTTATTATTCGATATTGTGTTGTTAATGGATAAAATGAAGGACTTCATAAGATTGCCCGACGTATCTTAAAAAGTCAAAAACAATGCTCTATCACATTTCTCGCAAATGCATGTTTCATGTTGAAGTACTCCTCGTAGTTAATAGGGTACGCCTATTTCACCATTCTGACAAATGATATCTCGTTGCTCTATATGGTGCAAGGAATCCTTCGTTATTTGCATACCCCGCATCGGCAAGATAATAAAAACCTATTAAAATCAAAGATAAAAAAAATAATAATAATTAGATACAAATAAATCAATCCGTGAATATTCATCTTTTATATTATTTTTAGTTCACTTACCAGTTGGAACATTTAATCTATTTGGTCTCCATATTGCATCTTGAAGTACTCTTAAATCTGATGCTGAACCTTTCCACCCAGGAAACACAAATATGAATATCATATCTCGTGAATAAACTCTTAATACATTTGTGATAATTTCGCCTTTTCTTGTTCTATATCTTGGTTTATCAACTTCAGGTACATGTACTTTGATGAACGTGCCATCCAATGCCCCTAAACAATTCTATGCAATCAAAATAAACAAAAATTAATTATGGCATGAGATGGTTTAAATAATTTGCCAATAAAATTGAATTATGGTGTGACCTAACATACCTTAAACCATTTCCATCTCTCATCAATGCAATTTTCAGTCACAAGATCTTATATTCTTAATAAGATGCCTTCTAAACATAGTACTGCATTCAAAACCAAGTTGAAGTATCTACTAACTGTCTCTCCCGAACGTAGAAATCTATTTTTTATATGATGAGCAAGTATATGTAGAAAAATACACACTTGTTCCTCAATAGAAACTACACTATCACACTTCCATTTCCCATACGTACAAAGTAACTCACATAAATATCCAAAAGCTTTCATATCCATCCGTAGTTGATTCACACACTCTATGTCACTATGACCTATAATATTATCTAGATAAGTGAAAAGCGTTTCATGCCTAGACAATGCGCAATTGTTCAAAGTATATTTCTCATAGCGTCGCATAACGCGAAACCAAAATATAGTCACCAATATGCACAAATACAATTGTTGTATACGCAGTTGTTGTATACGTGCAAACAATACAATCTCTCTTTCATCCATATCTAGTCATAACAAGATAAATCGATATAAGAAATAATTCATGCAAAAGTTTTATAATAAATCAACAATTGATAATCTAAATAACATCAATTAAAGAACAATGTTATTTTAATTCTCAATAATAATGAACTAAATTATAAAACTATATATATTTGATTCATGTCATTATATTAAACAAGCGATGAAGTTCTACTGATGGTGAATTTCGGTATTGAAAACTAGGGACTGCCTAATATACATTTGTGTTAAATATTACAAAAGCCAATACAAAACTTGAAATTTATTGCATAACTTGAAAACTTTAATATTAAAGTTTAAATCCTAACTTCAAAATTATAAAAAAGAACTTAAAATGTGACATGTATAGTAGTCAACCTCTAAAATATGATAGATTAAAAGTCATATGGTTCATGTCTGGTTCTGACAACATAGTTGTCGAATTTAAGATTACTTTCTAAGCCAAAGCATTCAAACAACTATTAAACCACAGCAGCCAGATGAATTCAAAAATAACTTTAAATATTAGGTAAGATAATTAAAGAAACAAGGGATTTCTTATACTAACATTTTGAGATTTGTAATGCCTAGGGTATCTCAAGATGAATCTTATTTCTTATTCTTCTCCTAAACTCTTATTGATGTTGTTCTGATGAATCAAGTCAATTTCGTAAAGACAACATAACTTGACACATACATTGACTTCTGATTCTTGGGAAGCAAAATATAGAAGTTTCTACTTTGTCAATCTCAATCAAACATGCAAGTAAATCTTGAAGCCAATCACATTACATTTTACATTTTTACAAGTTCTTTGGTATGAAGATTTTGCATGTGCTGCAAATGTAATCCAATCTTTAGAAATATAACACAAAAACCCAATTCACACACTTGTGAAACCAGAGAAAGGAGAATAGATGTTGAGTTAGTAAATCGTATAGTTATACATATGCACATGAATGAATCTATAAATTTACCAGAGAACTTGTAGAAACATTCAACCTGGAAAAATAATAATTTACAAGCTAAACTTTTAGATAAACAACAATACTTATAAAATAGTTTTACTTGATGTTAAATGATATGTTAATAAATTGCCACTCTAATTAAACAAATTCCAAGTGAAATAGAGAATACAAGACCCTTACAATGAGAGGAAAAACAGCACTAATATTTGAATTTTGGAGGCATGAACCCCATTAGAAAATATCTATTTCAAAAAAAAATAAGGGAATCGTACCCCGCTCATTGTCCTAAAGTTTCTTAATCGAACCTCAAGCCTATATATTTAATGCAAGTTGTTCGAACTAGTTTAAAGAAGCTAGAAGAAAACAAAAATAATATTAAAGATGCGAAAGCTATTTGTGAGCCAAAGATTCTAAATCAGATATTTTGAAGAGGGAAAATCCTAATTTTCACACATTTAGGAATTCAACACCAAACAAAAATCTTGCAAAATAGATTTTTTTTGAAGTACAAAAATCTTTACCTCAAGAATTGGATAAGAAATCTTTTGTCTATTCCTTTTTCTTCGTCTCTTTGTTTTTTTCTACTTCAAAAAAAAAACTATTTTTGTCTATTCGTTTTCTCTTTCGTCTCTACTTTTCAATTTTGGTTGCTTTATATCTCCAATGTGTTTTATTCCAACTAAAAGTTGGAATAATAAATAAAGAGTTTTTTGGTACTGTAAAAATCAATAAACTGCATCCCACAAATGTTAAAATATAATAAAAAATGTTCCAAACATATGATAAGGGTTAATTTGATAATTTTATCCCTATTACTTATAGTGCTATCAAAGAAAGCTTTTTTAAGTACAAAAGAATATAATGATGGCAATGACTGGATTACAGTAATTAAACTGTTAATAAGTACAACCTGTCGCGGCTGTTGGTTCTGCAATTGATCTTGTTGTTGACAGAAAGACTGTTGCATTTGACCCACCTTCATTTGTTTTAACGCTCGGTAAAAACTTTAAAAATAGAGTTTTCAACCATTGAAAGGCAGGAATGCATCCCTATCACTAATTGCTATAAAATACGGGAAAAAATGATATGCAACAAGAATGATGATAATTGACGCTGGGCCAAAATTTGTGACAGACACAATCAGAAAAAATATAGTAGGAATCCAACGATATATGTGTGTGTAAAAAGTAAAAATGGACCTTCTACCCCTAAAAAGGGTCCATAAAAATCCAAGGGTAGTGTATTATTATATGCATGCAAAGGCATGAACAGATTGGAAATACTAGGGAATTTGTGTGTGAGGTAGATTTCCAATCCTTTCTCCACTATCTTCTTAGTTGTTGCAATATGCTAATACTTCAAATTTCAGCCTTCATTTGGCTAACCCCTAGGTAAAGTTTTGCTGCATCAACCATATTAAGTGTTCCCTGTACATATAAAACAGCTAACATTAATGTGATTGTAGGCTAGAATCAACATGGCATCCAAACCTTTGGTGAATTTGATTGCACTGGGGAGCTTGTTGATTCATCATTTTTTTTTTTCGTCTTTTAATTTTTTTTAATTTGCCTAGGGGCAGCTTGTGTGCAAAAGACAGTCAATCCACCAGGAAAAAAAAAAAAAAAAAAAAGCCTGCACTTTGACTATTTTTTTTTGTCTTTTAGTGTTTTTTAATTTTTTAATTTTTAAATTTTTTTAAATTTATAATTTTATATAAATTTTATTGTAAATAAATTTAATTTAATTATTTATTATTTATTATATATATTTAAAAAATAAAGAACTTATTTATTATATAAATTTAAAATTGTAAAAACTTATTATATCACAAGGGTAAAATCGTTTTAATTTTATAAAATTAGTCTGTTTGATAAGAATAATTTAAAGTTAATCATATATATAAAATGGATGTAAAATAAAATTATTTAAAAAAAATTTCCTATTGTACATTGATTAATAGCCAAAGGGCGAAAATAGCTCATGGCCATTCAGGACTCAATTCTTTGGTAATTTTGTTTGCTCAGCTTTATCAAAATTTATTAGTATCAGATTTTAAATTGATTAGACGGAACAATTTCTACTCCGTCATTGCCATGACCACCCACCGCTTAGAGAAAATTATGATTGTCCCCAAGGGAGGTTAGAAGAAAGAATAATGGGATTAAAACCTTTTGATTATATAAAAGAAAAAAATATATATATTATTAAATTTCTTCCAAAAATATTTATAATTATTTTAAGAGAATTAGATCATTATTCTTCATCTTTTTATTATTGAAGAAAAAAGTTCAAACTCAGCCGATCTTAACCTACTACAATTTCCGACCTGAATGATGACCTTTATGTCTTTCGATTGTTGCTAGATAAAAGTTTATGAGGATTAAAAAAAAAAATTATTTTACTTTTATTGGGAGAAGCCTAAATTTTAGACTTTTAAGAATACAATGTTATTTAGCTTTTTTAAAAGGTTAAACTATATATCTTAAATATCCTTGTATATTTTAAGAATTTTACTTTATTTTTTCTTTAACATATATATATATTTTATAAAAAAAAATTACCTTAATTGTATAATTTTTACTAACTAATATACTTGACAATCAAATAACTGATAATCTTTTATTATAAATTCTACTCATACAATCTCTACTAATACAATATCTGTTCCAAAATTTTTTACTTAAAAAGTTATAAAAAAAATGGATCCTTAATACTTCTTCTAAAATTAACAAATTTGATTGTTAAATCACCTCCTTGAATAACTATGGTGTCAATACTTAGTAAAATTTTAAAAAGAAATATTGCCTGTATAATTTCTGCTCATGCAAATTAAATTACTAATGAAATTAAGAATATAATATAAGATATTTGATAATTACAATCACATTAATTTGTGTAAGAGTTTATATAAATAATTGTGTTAATTATAAAATTATTTACCATCCCTTTCTTTTCCTTTATTCACAACTTTTTTCCAAGTAAGATTGGCTTCAAATTATGTTATATCTTGAATATGCTTGTTGGAAAATTGCGAAAGCTTTCGGACTAGTAATAAATGGAAGGGAACCGAATTTACTTCTAATAGGTACAAGTAAAAGAAACATAAATTAGGACAAAGAGATAAAAATAAAATTCTTAAAACTAATAATCAAACTAAATTCTGAAATCTGCCTTCTTTACTTTTTATTTTTAATTTTTTGTTTTGTCAAATGTACGTGGGTAAGATCCATGCTGAGAGTTTTTCTTTTACCAAGTAATGCCCATCACCAAACCAAGGGTGATTGACACTATAGTAAGTATGTTTACTAAACTATATCGTGATGATAAAATATTTACTTAATATAAATATGTTGAGTTAGTTTGTTATGTTTATTTATAATTTGATACACATACTTAATTTTACAGTAATCCAATAGATAGAAATTTTTATACAATTAAACTGCATGACAATGTTATATTATTGCAATGGCAGTCCAAATATAGTTTAATTTTTATTTTTATTCTTGTAAAAATATAGATACGTGAAAATAATTTCTTTATAAGAAATATTCTCCCTCACACCAACTTTCGAGAGATAATTTCTTTAATCTGTACTGTATATGGAGTGGAACGAGGCTTTCAATATGTAGAAAGGAAATATTCTCCCTCTTGATTTTTTTATTTTTATTTTTTTTTATCTAATATTACTAAACCCTTCTAATTCTTTAGAAATACCTAAATATCCCTCTCACATTATGTCTGTTAATGTTAAAAATTACTTTTAGAAGTATTTTTGTATTTTGACTTTGATTACTTATAAATTTTATAATAGTATGACATAAGCACAATAAATAAAAAGTCTATTTTATGACATATCTAATTTAATTAATATTATTTAAATAATAAGAAAAGAGATATTGAGAAGAACACATCTAATATTTGTGTTTCATTGTCTGCTTGTTTTCTCCTTACCTACAAAAAATATTCACTGTGTGATAATGAAAAAAAGATAATTGATGCTTAATTTTTAAGAAATAATTACAATCAATGAGTAAGGGTAACAAGTACATTGATGGGTCTATTGTAGGTGTGTGATATTCCAAAACACATAAATCTCACGTATAAAAACTAATGGAACTTGTAAGTGCTTATATATAAGAGTCATCTATAAGGCAGTAACAAACCAACAAAGAGGAATACCACGTTAGCGCAGCGCACGCAATATCTTGCGTATAAGGGGCCGCAAATCTCCATAATTGGGGCTTTGATATGGCCCAATATTGGTTTCTTGTTTTTCTGACGTTGTTTCTGGTTTCTTGGTTATTTGTTTTTCTGACGTTGTTTCTGGTTTCTTGCTTGCTTTTCCGTTGATAGTTTCGTTCCTGCTAAACCTACAACTTGCTTGCTTTTCCATTGATGGTTTCGTTCCTGCTGCTCCTAAAACTTTTCTGTTGCTGTTTCCATCTGTTTGTTGTTGCTGCGTGTTGCTGCTGCCTGCTACCCGCAGCTGCATTCCCACATTCCTGGAGTAATTTCCTGTCGTTGCCACCTGTTGTATTCCCAGCTTCTTGAAGTTATTTTCACAACTTAACATTACTGGTTTGGCGTTTAGTCTTCTGCCAACTGAGACAAATTTGGTTTCTTGGTTATTTGTTTTCCGTTGTTGTTTCTGGTTTCTTGCTTGCTACTTTGAGTTTCCATTGATGGTTTCGTTCTTGTTGATCCTTAACTTTTTTGCTGCTGTTCCATCTGTTTGCTGTTGTTGTTGCTGCCCGCTACCTTCTGCTGCATTCCCACATTCCTGGAGTAATTTCCTGTAACTGCCACCTGCTGTATTCCCAACTTCTTGGAGCTGTTTTTCCAACTTAAGCTAACTGGTTTGCCATTTTTTCTGCTGCCAACTGAGACGAATTTAGTTGTTATTTTCATTCAATCCCACTTGCTGATTTGGCCTTCAAGTCTTGCGAATCATTGTATCATTGGTAAATTTTCCAACAGGTTCTAAGATACGATGAATTTTTTTTACACGCTGTTTGTATTTCGTCTTTTATGTTTCAATTTTATTTGAGATTTGGCTGTGTGAAAAATCAATTGTCTTCAGTTTTCTAATAACAAAGTTATAGTATGTGATTTTTTTTGTTGCATGTATATTTAAGGTGTTGTTTTGGTCGTAGTTACCTGAAAATGTGGTGAAAAGTAACCGAAAAATTATCATCTTTAATTTAAGAAGATGATGTTGCATGTGCATTGTTTTTATTTTGTATGCACATGATTTTTGTTTGGATGTTATGGTGTTTGTTTTAGTTATTGGCGGCGGATATTTGAAACCATGTGACCGGAAAATTGAAGAAAGTGGCCAGAAGCATGAAGAAGGTGATGGGAGCATGGTGATAGACATCGTGGGTTTCGATCACATCCATGTGATCGAAACTCAACCTGGGGTATGTATTTGTCATAGTTTTAGAATTATGGGGACCTATTTGTCATATTTTAAGAATTTTTGAGAATTTTAGAAATATTTTAGGAATATTTATAAAAATAATAAACATTCAAAACTTTGCATGTTAGACCGGACAAATTTTAAAAATCTTAATCCTTATATTATATTATATTTTTAGTTTCAGTTATGTGCTTGTTGTAAATTGTTGTTTGAGGGTGCTTGAGCACCATTTATATTGAAAAGTGAAATTTAGGTCTATATTTTTTTTTTAACTTCAAGTACATATTTTGTAATATTTGAAAATATTGCTTTTGATTCATATTTGACATTTGGCAATTTGGTCCGTTTTTATGAAAAAAAAAATGTTAGTTTGTCCTTCTAATTTGTAAACTTTTAATTTAATATTTGACATTTGAACATGAAAAAAATGGTGAATGCATCAATAACACTAAAAGTTCTCAAAAACGACCACTTTTAGAGCGTTCCAACTCCATTATTCTATTTAAAGCTTGGTAGACCGTTTAACTTTACACATGAGCATGACATATTTTTTAGGTAGAAAATGACCCTTGATTTATGGCCTGGACAGCTAATCTGGTCACATATTTTGTTAATTTTGTAATTTATATAAATAAAAATTATTTAAATACTTAAGCATTGCTTTTCAATTATATTATTTATATATTTATTAGTTTCTATTTGAACTAATTTAATTAAATAATAATGTTATAGATTATTTATAATTATATTAATAATGAGTTATTGTTAGTTAATTTTTTCAATATATAATTCAATCTATTTAGACTTTTTATATTTAAATAAAAATATTTTCAAAAAATATAAGATTGAAATTTTTTAAAATATTTTTTTAAGTATATAATAATTACACAATATAGTGATATTCATTTTATACGATTGATGTATATATAGAAACATGTCAAGTTTTTTACTGTGATTCATTTCATCATAATTATTAAGAAAAAGTCAATAATCATTTTTTTTAAATTAGCCAGGTATATTTTTAGTAGGGATTGACACTTCTTCATCTAATATCATTCAAATTTCTTTTTGTATTATCAACCAGTGTAGAGACATATTTCATTATTTTATGAAAGTATAATAATAATCAATATATGCTTAAAATGACAATTATGGAGTCTTTATAATTATTTATTCGTATATGTTTATCGATATACATTTATAGGGGGACAAATGAAGTTAAACTATTGTTTTGTAAGATTTTTAAATGTTTAAGTATGTGGATCATGTATTCTTACAAATTTTGAAAATCTTACAATTTGGTCCATGTATAACAATTTTGAAAAGTTTGCATTTTGGTCCCATATAACAACTTTAAAAATATTTCATTTTGGTCTTTATATAACAACTTGAAAATCTTGTATTTTGGTTAAGATATAGCAAGGTTTATAATGTACTACCTTCTAATAGCATTGAACAAAAACATTCATAATAGCAACGTGAAAATAAAGAAGTTAACAATACATATGTCGATTACATTTGATTCGTAGAAAGAGTAATTACATTCTAACATGCCGCTCAATTGAGACCAACTTGCTTGCAAAGAGAACACGTCCTTACAACAACATCTTCTCAAACTAACAAAATTCAATTTTTCTTGGTCAACGGTCAGAACATGTTCTATCGGTAACTTAACTATAATGACTCGTACCTCATTTGAGACCACCCAATCACACTCATCACTAACAAGGTAAATTAATTCAGCATACACTGTCAAAAGTACGTTATTTATCTAATATTGCAAATAAAATAAGGTTTAAACTGTATCCATACTAGTTGGAACACTTCCTATCGACTAATATCTTGATGGTGGCCATCTTTCAAGTGGTTGATTCAACAATTGTGAACTATATTCAGACAAATAATGCAAAAATATGCGTCTTAATCTTAATTGCCCAAACTCGCCACTTACATCCATCTACCACACATTTTGCCTAGAACCGATTTGTTGTGGACTTGTAAATCATGAACTAAAACTGTTTCTTCAATGCCATTATACTCAAATCTGGCGTAATTGTTGCTTGGTACTATATATATGTCCAACGCATACCTCATCAGATGAAAAACTTGAAACTATATCGATGGTCATACTGAACGATAGTGCAATCAGAGGTAACTATTTTTGTGGGTTGATCTTGATGGAATATTATATTCACAAACCTTTAGATGGTTTTCTGACTTGGACTAGAAAGAACATTATATAGTCCATTAGTTGCCATGTCAATGATCGATTCTTAGATGATCAGTTCACTGTCATAATAATCACACATAGTGCCAGGGTTGTGATATAGAGAATATTCACCATAATAATTTTAGTTGTGATGAATGGAGAAAAATGCATTACTAGATGATACAAAGGTGTAAAGTAATGTTGTGCAACCATTTTGTACTGAGCTGTCTATTGCGTTGCAGGTAGTGTATCTCTAACTTAATTGCTTCCACTAAAAGAAGCAAATAGGTGCAGATTACCACTTTTATTACCAACTTCTATGCTACATTCATGAGTAGGATCTTTAACAATTTTGCAGTCCATGCTGATCAACATTGGAAGATAACCTTTCACGCCAATAAGATGATCATTGTTTATACTTAAGTAGTCATCGAACTCAAAATCATTTGTAATATCTGCTAGCAATGATAGTTTAAAGCTCGAGTATGTACACTTTTTAAATGCCACTCTCATTCTAATATTGGATTATGCTAGATTTATATGTAAGGTGTTGTATAACAAATTTAAAAAATCTTCATACTTGATATTTTATGGTACACAATTGGTTGGACCTTCACTTTGCCAATGTATTTTTCTTCTCCGTTTGATAATAATTCTCAATACCTGCTATAACGAATAATTATGTTAATAATAACATACATATTTGTGACAAAGAATCACATAATATTATTAACAGTGTACGAATAATAAAGATAAACATTAATGTTTCTAAGGATCAAATTAATAGATGTACTCTCTTAGACTTTTCGAGGATCAAAATGTAAGATTTGTAAAGTGTGGCAAATATGGATTAAAATACAAAATTTTCAAAATTGGACACCTTTTCAACTTAACACAATATCATTATTCAAGAATAAATAAGAGATATAATCTTGAGGATCAAACTATAAGATTTTCAAACTTTTCATTTTTAGAGACTAAAATAGAATATTTTCAAAGTTTCATAAATAGAGACTAACTTATAGAATTCAACAAAAAGTTTCAAAATATTGCATATTGGTAACCACGGGTTCTGTTTCAATCACAATTGCATATGATCAAAATCTAAATTTAAAATCACAAGTTCTCTAGCAATATTCGACAACATTTTTTTCATTTTCTGGCCCAAATCAACTATTAAATACAACCAAAATACAAAATGTAACACATGACATTGGGGAGAGGATGGAGCATGAAGCTTATCATCTTTTTGCATCCTAATTTAGTTTGTCTCAGTCGGAAATTGAATTTGAATTTGAGAGAAAAAAAATAACCAAGAAAGAGAGCCAAGGGAGAAAAAAAAAGAAGAAAAGAAGAAAAGAAAAGAAAAATATAAAAATGAAGAATTGTTATAGTAAAAAAGAAAGAAATTATAGGAAAATACAATTGGGTAGTTTGTATTTATATCCAAAAATTTAGTGGATGATATATTTATGAAATTAGAATAGTTATGTTCTCATATTTACTATGCGTATAAGATTTTGAATTAGTTTTAACAGTTAATTTTTGTATTCTGTATGTTTAGTATTTGGTGCATAGGTAAGAAATCCAAGAGACCTTAAAGTTTTCCAGGATTGATAAACGTATCGTGAGTGGATACTTTTGAACTATTATATATTTTAATACAGTAAATTATATTTTAATAGAATTTTATGTGATTACGTTTATTCACATATATAAGTAATTTGATAGAAAATGATATTTTAGACACTCATATCATATGTTTAATATATAACTTATTTATAAAATATTATATTGTGCAAAAGTGATGTCATTCTACGTGTGATATTTAGTAGTTGCATTAAGTGATTATGAATGTATAAAATAATTAATGATGTCACGCCCCGACCTTGGGGTCCTCCTGTGACAATCGCCATAAATCCTCATGATACACCCTCTATGTCCAGAATGTACCACAAGAGCCTGTAAGGCTATCAAATTATTTTCTCAACACCTGAAAATAGTTTATAAA
>JAXCLQ010070915.1:0-13301 GCA_035584115.1 Cedrela odorata
ATTTATATTAAGTACTAATTTATATATTAAAATTTTAATTAATTTAAAATAAATATAATAAATCTATTATCATATTATTTAAAAATAATAATTTGTATTTAAAATTTTACAATATAATTATTATAGTATAAAAATACTCTAAATAATAAAAATTAAAATATTTTAAGATAGTTATTATTAGTATTATTATTATTATTATTATTATTATTATTATTATTATTATTATTTATGTAATAAAGTTATTTTTTTGAATTATATTATGAATCTTATATAAAATAATAAATAATTTTAAATTAATTTTTTAGAGTATTAGTATATATAATTAATAAATTAATAAATATTATTTTATTTATATAAATAAATAAATTAAGAATATATTTATTTTTTAATTATTTAATTTATAATTAAAATAATATAAAAATATAAAATTGATATATTTTTATAAAATTTATCGTAATCACAAATATATTGATAAAATCTCGTATAAGCTTACATATTAGCCTCAATTTGAGGCACGTCTGTAATTGTGATAAATGGGCGTATAATAAAAGGCCCAAAATTAATGGAGGCATTTAATATCACTGAAATGCTGAATGCATTTTGAGCCTAATGATAATTTTCTCCCTTCCTCACAGTTTTCCCAAAAAAAAAAAAGAGTACTACTACTAAGACCGTACGCCTCAACTTTGCGTATAAATATACAGTTAGTAGTAATTTCGCCAGCCAATCGCATATGCATTTTGAACTCGAGAACCACAACAATGGAGTTGCATTTGCTTAGTCAGCCCGTCATCGAGAGAGCTACGGAGGAGACAGCGACAAGGATGACGATGACAACTAACTGCGACAATACTAAATGAGTTTCTCTTATTACATGACTTCTCAATTTTAATATGCCCCAGAAAACAAAAACCCAAAAAATATATACAGTAATTAAAAATAATGCAGCTCCTAGATTTAAGAAAAGTCCGTAGCCGTGGCATGTGGCCATGCCAGTGCACCATCTACATCTCTTAATACGTACAGAGATATGACAAGGACCCCAAAAAAAAAATTTCACTTGGTTTGAGGTTTTGCTTATTTTGCATTTAAAGTTTTCTACTTGGGAAGGGAGCAAAGAAGTGACGGTGGCGGACAAAAGGAGGCAGGATTCAGCATTCGTTTGGTGGGCAATACACATCAATCGACAATGGCTGCCAGAGGAAAGAAAAATTAGGCCTGAAAATAGTGGCAAGAGGGGCCAACCAACCATGTGGATTTTATGGGCTACAGGCCATATAATTTGAAAAGTGAAATGAAAGTAAATTCAAGGCCCACTTCCGAAGAACGAAGTATGTTGAGGTTAGCTCTTATCTTTTTAACAACCCCACCATAACCAATTGAAGCTTTTTTTTTTCCTTTGTTGACTCTGTCTATTTCATAACAAACGCTTGCTTCCCTTGTAACATGATAAAAAGGCACACTTATATGTGCGTAGTGGTTCCATGCCAAATGATTGAGGAACAAAAGAAAGTAGCTACCCATATACAGTATTCAATTACACAGATATTAACCACCCGATCCGAAAACTGAATCCGAACCCAAATAGGTTTGACTTGGGATAATGATCAACACACTGACATCAGAAACAGAGCTCATGTCCTGTACTGGAGATTGGATTGACACTTGCAGTTGCTGCCATAATTGCGTGGATATCATGTAGGATTTCCAAAGGGAAGAAACAAATCACCTTGAGTAAATCGACCAGTTTAAAATTTCATTTATATTTGGTAGGTGGTGGAGGACTCCCAAGTTATCAAATACTCTTGAGTAGTTTTCTTGCAAACAGTTGCCAATACGGCTAAAAGGTTCTGAAAGTAAATAAATTGCTTCCAGAAAGTAATGTTATTATCTCAAGTAGATTTGCATTAGAGGTTTTATTCTCCGGAACTCCTAGTCCAAGAAGGCTGGTACAGAATCAGGGGACCATCTTCGTTTAACGCCATAACCTAAATTAACATAGAAGAAAGTTATTAATGGGAAGTAAATGAAGACTGAAAATGGCTGCATACTTTAAGTGGAAATGTACTATTCTCACTTTGCTCTACATTGTCCCAAGGTTTTCAGGCATGATAATGTGAAGTGGTTGAGGATTTTGCTTCACATATTAAGAGTATGTATACGTTTATGATTTGAAATGCTCCAGCTTTTAATTCACAAAATAATTAAATGTTAAATATAAATAGGAGGATAAATAATAACCTTTAATTATTACATAGAATTATAGGAGTTTTCCTTCACCTAATGACTCTTCGCCTCTCATCATTTAAACCTTAAAGAGAAGGCAAAAATGATTAAATATGTAAAGTATCAAAAATAGTAGTCATCACCAATCAAGCATGGCAGTGCCATCACTACCATGGACCATGCTGCACTTCATAGACATGAGCACTGTTAAACCCATAATTCTGAAAGCAAATTGGATTCTAAATGGCATGTATGTACCTGAGAGGTACATTATCAAAGATTATAAAAAAATGTGTCTTGATTACTATCAGCGATGCAGAATTCACATGGAGAATTTGTCCAAGAAAAGAAAATAGAATATATTGAAATGCCGTAAAACAAACAATGAAATAATTTGTTCTAAAAATGGAAGTTAGAATGAATGAATGTCAAAATCCAAGCAAAAAGTTTGGAAAACAACTTCATATTAAAGGACACCACCGATTTCATGGGTTCGTAGACTTAATTTTTTGTTGACGTTGATTGTGTTTTTTACTAGATTAACTGATAAAGTAGACTAGGATTTTATTTTGAATTACGGTGAATCTGCTTAATTTTGATAGCAAATAGGGCAGTGCTATATTACACCTCTTGCGGTCATTCTTACTTAAAAGAAAAATGGCCCTAACGAACAATGTATAAATTGCTTTGAATTGGATCACTCTTCGCCTCGAATTCTTACTATGAAAAAGCTTATGTTTCAAAAGACAACTTTCCTTTTTTTGTTTTCCTTGAATACTAGCATTTTACAAGTCTTATTCTCGACAATGGAGCATGGCATCCATAGTCAATGACAATGGAAATCACTTAATGATGACCAACTACCAACGGGTGGCAAGATTATACAAACCATAAATTAATGACCACTATAATCAGAGCGGTCCAATGGAATGATTATTCATCACTTAGAGACAAAACTCGTGCTCTAAACCCTTTGCTTAAATGCTAAAAACAATGCCCTTTTTTCCTTACTTTCTCAATATAAAATAGCAAACGTGATTGGTTATATACTTTGAAAGCTCACACACATGATATGCACTTGAACATTTTCAATTATGGTCTCAAAAATCATGGCAACTTTTTAAATCTTCCAAAAGTGAACGTTAGATATGCACTGGATTTTTGGTGAAACATAGATCAAACATTTGAGAGATTAAAAAAAAAAAAAAAGTGTCACACTTAATTAAATGGAAAGGAAACAGAAGGCAAGTGGCCAAGAAAAGCTTGTGAAATTAATTTAAAAGACTTCTTCTTGTCCCTCACTTTCAGAATATCAACTTCCTTCGATACACCACGGATACTGAATTACATTTCCCGGAAAAGGCAGCGAGATCACGGATGGTTTCGCCGATCAAATCTTTAAATATTAGCCGTTCGATGTCAAGGACTGCCTCGGACATCTCAATCGGGCAATCCCCGTTAATTGCATCCCCTGCAAGATCCTTTTTCATCACACCACAAATGACATTAAACAAGTCCTCTGATGTGTCCCTCTGCCTGATTTTCTGAAATTCAAACCAAATTTGTTGTAATGAGGCCTGCTCGGAGTTGGAATTTGTATAAGAAACAGCTTGCCATGGTGGCAATTGCCTCCTTCCATTGAGAATTTCATTGACGGTGTCAAAAATAAGCTTTCTTTGGAGCCTTGAGACCTTGGAGGTGTCCTTTCCCTTGAGATATTGTTGCTTCTCTAGTAACGAAAACACATCTGAATCATCAGGTAGATAGTTCGATGCACGGAGGATATCCGAAATGTAGATGAAATCACAGTCATCCTCAGATTTTGATTCAACGGATGAGATACCCGGGCTCCAAATATCATCTTCCATTTCCATCTGTTGGTCTGCTATTTACGCCAAGAAAATACACAACAGTCAAGAGGTTGATGCTAACATAACAAACAACAGTCAAAAATGTCTAAACCAATTGTAGAGCCCACAATTGATAGAAAGCTAAACAATGCCCAGATAATGTGAGCAACAAACAAGGTAAGCTGTCTCTGGTTTGTTAACGTGGTCTTTAATGCCTTAGCTAGCTATAGCTAGCTACCCATGGCTTCTAATGGACACCTGTCAGTCATGTTCAGCGAACATATTATCTTTCACCTAAACCAAGCCAAGTACTGGGGTTAGATTTTTCTTACATCAGGTAATTTTGCAGCGAGGGAAGAGGTTTCAGTCACTTTCCTATTTAAGTCCGTTGTCGATTACAGTTGCATTTCATGCCTCTACTCTTCACTATTAAATCCTTCGGTCTTTTAGTTTTTATTAATCCGACGATCAATCCCCACGTGATTTCTTGTACCACCAATATATTTCAGATTCTCCATAAAATCAAACGGTTAGTTTTCACTGTTTCCTTTGAAACTTACCTCAGTACGTACACGCAAGTAATTAATTATTTTAATTAGCCAAAAATACATCAATTAAAACATAATTAATCACATTTTTAGATATTGAATGTTAAGCATTACTAATAGCACAGTTGACTATACTATACATAATTCACGCAAGGGTGAGGATAACTATCAGGTATTATTGAGCCTACTGTGAAGACCCAAAAAACAGGCCTTGCAAATAATCAAAGACGTCACCATAGTCAAATGTAAATCTAGCAAAATCAAAATCTAAACAGAGCAGAAATGAAACAGAGTAGCAGGTAAGATTCCCACACCTTTGAAATCAATGCTGCGTCTCTTAACAGGAGAAGGATACGACTCGTCCTTGTAAAACGAAGAGTCAAGCACCGAGACCGGACTCGGTTGCAACTCGTTCGCCGTTATCTCTGCTATGCTGTGTAGCAGCTTATCACACCTCTCCAATAAGCTCCTCCCCTCCTTGTATTCTTCTACTTTTGATCTCTGCAATTAATTAACTTATTATGTAAATTGTAAAAGTAATTAAAATGAAATGAAGTAACATTGAAAAAACTGTCGTTTACATCGGTATCAGTTTGAGACGAAGTGCTTATACTGCACTCGGAAATAGTGGATACTTCATCCTCCGCTGGAGTGAAAATTTTATCCTCCTTTTGACAAATCTCAGCCGCTGGTTTCGTCAATCTGGGTGATCGATTCGTGGTCTGATCTGATCCAACCCGTCTCACATTATTCCTTGGAGACACTCTTCTCTGCTCTGTGGACTCATCATTCACTTTCCTCTGCGTCTCGATACTAAATGATCTTCTTCCACTTGGATTCTTAATACTAGTCTCACTCCTAGTCTGCGAAATCGAATTTCGTCCTCGGTTAGGGCTACTCAGGTTCCGTACATTCCGGTTAATCTCCGGTCTGTCCCGTCTCGGGCTCATGGCAGGCGGCATCTCACCGGAGAAATTCAAATTCCGGCGAGGTCCGTTTCTCGATCTAAAACTCGAAGGAGACGAGTCGTTATCAACCCTTCCTTGCCGATTAATCGCCGCCGGCTTCATGACGACGATTGGAGATTCATCGTAGATGAAGTTTCTTAGATTTATTGCTTGGCTTGAGGGTTTCTTGGGGTGTAAAAGGCCTTTGAGTTGTAAAGCTTCAAGGATTTGCTTAAGTGTTTCAAGATCCTTGGAGGGCTCATCGATTCCTCTCATTCTAAGCCTCTTCTCAATCTCTCCGTATATAGAAACAGTCTGCTTCGGCTCCGGAAAAAAATCCGCCGAGTCGAAGAAGCTCTTCTTTTGTCCTATAACTCTCTGCGGTGCTCTCGCTGGCTCACCACTTACATTCCGTGTAGTGAACTGTTTTGGATCTACATGTCTTCCATTTACCGCTCGTTCTTCTCTAGCTGCATTGTTTTGATTTTGTCCTACATTGATCCGAGAATTCGACGGCTGTGAATGTTTTAACTGAAAATTTATTCCGTCGATGAAACGATACTGATCTTTGGAGACTCTAGACTCGGAAGAGGATCTTCGTAACTCAGCTTTCTTGGCCGGTTCAGGATCCGGATTAGCTAATGGTTCAAGTCCCATGAGCCTCGCGATGACACTCGTAGAACGTCGCTGCTTCTCGATATCTTCTCCAGCTGCTTCTTCAGTGTTCTCACACCGGTTTGCTGATAAATATGCAGCGTTTGTACGGATCTCTCTAGGTTTGAGGATTCCCTTAGCATCAACAACGGCTCTACTGTCGAGTGAAAGCCTGGGAGCTTCTTTGCAAAACTTCCAAGACGACCTTGTACCTTCCTTGAATTCGAATACTGGAAGAGGAAGTGTCGAGTTGCTCTGAGACTCCGATGAAGCCGCTGGCTCCGGCGCCGGAGTCGGAGGCCGAAGTTCCATCACCGGAGACTGCTTGAAGCGGTCCGGTGACGGTATCGATCTTCCTGGCTGCTGATGTGGCTTCTCTAATTCTCTAGAAATAGCTGGAGAACCAATACTCTTCTCCGAGTCAAGAGCAGAATCGAAGGCCTGAATTAAGTTTCAACAAAAGAAAAACAGTTCAATAAAAGTAGAATAAGCAACCAAACAGAGCATATGTATAGAAACAGATACAAAGATAAACTGACCGGAGTGGGAGGGAGGCGTTTGGTTGAGTAGACGCGTTTTCCTGTGAGAATCTGGTGGCGGTCGAAGATCTGAAGGAAACCAGCCATGCAGCCCATTTGCTTCTCTATCTGCTTCTCCAGATTCTGCTCTTGTACTATTCCAGTCGTCATTTTCTCCGATTATTTCTTCCCTCAACTCTCGTTAACCAGTTTTTTTTTTTTCTTCTCAAGAAATCACTCTGTCTTGCTCTCCAACCTCCATTTTTGCATTCCTCTGTCTCCCTAAGTATGTTTGTGTGTCTGTAACTTCGCCACTATCTACGGCTCCCGCTTTTGTGGTCTTTTAAAGGGTAGGCGATGTTAAGCCTGAGGGCGGGGGGCAGACAATTTCAGAAAAGTCATGGCTGAATTTCGGCCCTATAGTAATTGGCAATTGGGTCCTCCTCCTCCTCCAGCAAGGGTGGGCTTTAAGTTGCAGATTATTATTTATTTTTTTAGGACCTTGTTTCATGTTTATACGCAGAGAGCACGCAGACTTGTAGCTCCGTGGGTAATGCTTTCCACGTGTCAGACTCTCACCTCCTTGATTTTCGTAAGTTTGAACGACGACCAACTTTGACTCTTTTTCCCAAAGCTACCCCGCTCATTTTTTCCATTTTGTGAGCTTAATAATGACGTCTCTTTCTCACGGGGAAAGGAATAGAAAAAAAAAAAATTAAAGCAGACAAAAAAAGTTAATAATTTTTTTATTATTTAATTATATCATATAAAATTAATTTTTTTATTTTTTATTTTTAAATTTATTGATATTTATTAATAAATTAAAATTTTAATTATTTCTTACTTTAATTTTTTAAATTTAATTGTATTTTATTGAAAATAATTATTATAATAACTATATAATAAATATATTTGGTTAAATACATCTTATATTAATTAATTTTATTTATTTGGACAAAAATACTTATTTTTATTGAAATACTTTATGCATATTATAATTAAAAAATTAATTTAACTTTAAATTTTATTTTTAAATATAAAATGATAGAATTTTATAAATTTAATAGATAATTTATTAACAAATATTTAAAGTTATACTATGTAAATATATTTCTTGATTAAAAAATATTTTTTATTCTGAATACATCTCTTTTTTTTTTAATTCATAAGTTCAATTATATATAAATGTTCATGTATAGATTAATTTTAAATACAATCAAAACTTGATATTCATATATTTAAGAGTCTTTAATTAGTTTATTAAAAATGTATTCAATTTTTAATAATATTTATTAAATTATATTATAAATACAAAAAATATTATTTTTTCTTATTTTATTTGGTAGTCAATTTATTTTTAACAAAATTAAAAATATAAAAATATAATTACATCAATAATTATTTTTTATATAATAAAAATAAAAATTATCAAATAAATATGACTAGTTATATGAATTATGATAAGTATAAGATTACAAAAAAAAATTATAAATTAATATACGTATATAACATATAAAAAAATATTTTTAATTAAAATGATGACAAAAATAATAATTATTATAGTTTAATAAGATGATATTGAATTTTTATTACAAAAATAAATATTAATAATAATAAATTAATTTGTAATTAAAATAAAATAAAATAGTATTATGTCAATAATTATAAATTAATTTTTTAAATTTATGTTACAAATTTTAAATAATATTATACAAATTAATAAAAATAATTGATAATTAATTATTTAAAATAATTAGTTAATTGAAAAATAATTATATTAAAATGAAAAAATTATGATAAAATATATAAATAATAGATAAAATTAAAAGTTTAATCCTATTTGAGAGATTTCCCCTAACAAATAAAATAATTATGGTTCTTTTAAGATTTTCTTTCATTTTCTCTCTTTTTTCCTCCAACCAAAGCACACATTTCCTGTGCACTCAAATTATAAGGATGCCTTGATAGAATCTTGACTATTCTTCAACAGCTTATTGGCTAAAACACTCGGTTTGATTGTTCGGGTGGTTCTTTTAATAGTTAATACCAATGAAGAGTCAATTGGTGATTTATTTAAAGCTGGATTTTGAGGACATCTGAGTTTTGAACGATGAAGACCCATCACTGCACTGCTTGCTCCATTGATGAACAGGTGAGGGTGCATATTAACCAATTTAAAGCCGCCCTCAGGGCGAGTGAGAGAGTGCTGGAAATACAAAATATAACGCAAATCACGAGCACAGTTGATAATAAATAGTTGAGACTTGAGTGCAATAATGTGTAGATAAATAAAATACATTATTATAACAACAGATAAATCAAACATCATATGTAGATTTGTTAAAAAGGAACCCGTGAGCATTGAAAACTAACTCACAATTCATCTTTTGTCTATCAATCTGGATTCTTAAACAGCGTGGCCGTATTCGAAAACTTGAAGCCACGCGGCATTTCATTAACTGACTTGATTTCACCGGCTCACCAAAACTATACGATGGAGGTTTGGGAGCTGGAACCTAGCTAGCCAGCCAGCCAGCCAGCCACTGCTTTCCACAGTTTACACACGTGGCGCTATTCTAGAGTTTCAGATAGCGGCTAATGTACACGTTAAACGTACACAGATAACGGACAACAGAACTTTTGGATAATCAAAGGGAGAGGGGGGGGAGGGGAGGGGCCAGCCGTGGGCCTTTTTACGTAATATGGCACCTAAGAATGAAACCATGAGAATGAGTGGGTTTAGATACAGTTATCTTTTAGTTACTTTGCATAAAAACACCACATCCCTTGCATCTGTACAGCTACAATAGCTCCAAGCTCGCCAGTTAATTACTCTTTCTTATTAAGAAAAAAAAGAACAATTTAGTTGTAGGGTAGGGTAGGGTGTGTTTGGAAGTCAGGATTTTCCCTATTACACTAATTAGATAATGAATGCCTGGTCCAAATTAAACAAAAGAAAAGGGTAATGTTTCATTGTGTTTGTTGTAGAGTAGTCTGTGCAGTCAAATTCAATATTATGTGATTTGTATATATAATTTATAAATCCCTTGAGCTTTGATTTGATATTACAGGGTGTAATATGATCAGAGACACCAGTCTTACTGTTTATGATTCTTTTCTCATAATCGTATTAATGTACCAAATGACTTATTCACTCCCAACGGCAATGTGGATCTCGAAATCTGTCCTAAATGATAAAAGAAAAGATTAATGAGCCATTCAATTCATGATTGTTCCTTAATTTTACAGGCGCTTTTAACTATTGACATAGAGCTAGCTCTGCTATTGTATTAAAACAGCTTCGAGACTTCCACTGGAGTGGTGTTTGGAGGATAATGTATTGGTTAAGTTATCAGGATAATACAATTACACTAACTTGCCTTTCTTAATTGGGATTTAATTCTTCCAAGCAAGTGTAACGGTAAACTTACTCCTATACCTATTAAAGCTAAATAATTGATTAACTCTCTCTCTCTCTCTCTCTCTCTCTCTCTCTACACACACACACACATATATATATATATATATACACACACACACATATACACTGCCTTGCTTGTGGTTTCAATTGCATACTGCCCAAGGATTTCTGAATTTAGAAAGGAGATTTGATCATTTCTAAATTTTGTTTAATATTATTTATCCTCATTGTTTGTGAAATTGCAACTTGCAACTTATTTAGTGGCCAAAGTTAAATCTAACAGAACCTTGAGTTAATCCAACCTTAATGCTGATCATCAATTCCGTAATTTTTATATTTAACCATAGTTAGTTAATTAATTAATTAATTAAGCTCGAAATGCCAAATTCCTTATTCTCAAATTGATCAGATCCAAGCACTTTTAGTGCAAATTTGGGTAAAATTGATCAGATGTCAGTGTTTTATCTAAAAGCAAGAGCAACATTAGGTTAAGTTTGTACGCCCACCAAGAGAAGATGTGTTTTTGTTTCGACTTTATTGGATCCACAATTTTATTTCCCACTAGTATTAAATTTAATGGTGACTTTTATGGCCTTGACAGAACGTAGTACATGTCATTGTGACCAAGTATACTGAGCACGTAGAAGGCAAAAAAAAAAAAAAATGTATTTCCAAGATTTAAACCCACTTTATCGCAATTAAGAAAAGAAATCGAAACATCTAGTTAACTAGTATTACATCTAATTGAACTTTGGGAAGGAAAAGCAGAATCAAGCATAGGAAAATAAGTTTCCCGGATGACAAAACGATCCCATTGAGTGAAGTCCAATCCTGTCCACTCTATAATTACTTAGTGAGACGTGGCCTTATGATAGGTGGGGTTCCGTTCCATTTCACCCATGTGGTTTGTCTTCAGGACAAAAAACCAGAGATTTCTGGTTTGCTCCATGTGAGCCTATACACTTTTTTCTTTCCTTTTGTGTACATGCCTAGCTATATAGCCTTAGCTAGCTACGACTGCTAACTATTATTTTCTTATATCTCTTTCATATAATTAAACATTCATAATTATATTTCATATCCAATGAAATCGGCCCTTTCTTTTCTTTACCTTTATCTTCCTCCTTTTCCTTTAACCCACATGCATTTCAGATCTGCAGACACCTTTCTTTAGCCATCTGAATCTGACCAACTGTAAAAGAAAGAAGACTCGGGTAAAATTTTCAATATAATTAGTAAAATGTAACTATATATATTGTGGGTGTGGGGGGGTGGCAGTTTCTCCTCGATCAGGTTCCCATGTTCTGGTTACATGAATTGGGTGAGATTGCACAGTTTTCAATCTGAAAGTCCCATGTTCTATCAACCGACCCTCTTCTTCTGCACACCATTATATTCCTTCCTTTTTCTATTGTGTTCAAACTCGGTATTTCACATTCTTCCTAGATAGCTACTATCCGGATAAAAAAACACAGTAGTACATACTACTGCTAGCCGCTGGTTAATTTAATTTCGTCCTATCGAGTGTAGTTTAATATTTGTTTTTCTGGGTGGGTTCAACCTTGAAAAAGGAAGATGTAGTTTTGTTTATGAGATAGTTCAGATAATTAAATAATATTGAAAGTTTGTAAAGGGAAATGTTCAGATAATTTAAGGTAAAAAACAAGTGATTGGACTAAATGGATTATGGGAATGGTGAATCAATGATGATGATGGTGATTCTGATTCCTCTCTGTAGACTAGGTCTAGGGTTTAGCAGCTGGACCAATTTGAAGACTGCCCATCTACATGGCATACCATGTATATTTTGTGTTGTATGCCATGTGAACAGCACTACCCACCCCTCTCTTTCATAATTTCAGCTCCAAATTTTGCCGCTTCAATTTTCATTTCCCAGTTGTTGTATTTATTCGGAAGAAAATTTGTAATGAAATTTCACACTACTCTACATGCAAAGGTCAAGAAGTTTTACCATTTGAGGAACATCTACCACATATTCACACATATCATCCTCATGTTTTCTAGCTAATTAATTAATTATTATTATTATTATTTTTTTTGGGTCAATTATAATTTTGACACTTTTCCATGGATTTTTTTGAAAAGATTAATGCTATATATGATGTTAACACTGCACGTACATTACACTGATATATGCATGTGAAAGAGTCGGCATGTCTGTCATCTAGGTGTAGCTAGTTGCAGGGCAAGCTGAGGCTAAGGCTAATCCCATCTTCTCTTTGTAAATTGGACTGTAATATGATCAGAGTCCAGCTCTCACGTCATAAATGGAATAAGTGTCAGGCTCAGCCTGAAACTGAAACTAAGTGTCAATTTTTTTTTTTTTTTGGAAATACACTAATTAATCATGCTTACAGCAATTTCTTTCAAACAATCATGATCGCTCTCATTCATATTTTCCTACTAAATTCTACACTTCTTAATCTAATTTATAAAAGATATACAGTACATGGATCTATTATATGAAATAAATGTACATGTATGTTCTTCCTTACACTACACCCCAATTATGGTTGCTTCAAATGAGAGGACAGCACTTAAAAGATAATGGGATTTGTCAGTAATCTGCTCCTTTTTAGCCATGTGATCGATCTCACTTGATAAAGTTTTTCATTTCATTTGGTTATATTTCTTATACCAAAGAATAAAGGCCTTTAGCCAATGGCATCAAGGTAAGAAGAGTAAGGCACGTGCACAAGTGATATGGTTCATTCTCCTTAGACATTATTACATTAAGAGTAATACTATTTCTATATTGATAATTACTGTTTAGTAATAATTCCAATGGAGCAAAGAGGACAAAGTAAAAGTGACGATAAAAGAGACGAGAAGATATGCTTAATTACTTTAGTAAACGGTGGTTTTAGATTAATTGTTGAGTTTATTAGTAATATGGTTGGGAAGCGTAGCCAAAAGTAGTGGCCTTTTTCATCGAATGCATACCCACTTCACATGCCTTGCTCGCTAGCTCCTCATCGAACAAATCAAACTATATTGTGGGCAATGCTATCCTACTGCTACTCATTGTCCCATGACAATTTACATTGTTACATGGTGACGCAATTCTTTAGTTTGAATCGAACATGCACGCACAGTTGTACAATGGCTTGGTTTTG
>JAXCLQ010070916.1:0-13297 GCA_035584115.1 Cedrela odorata
TTATTATTATTATTATTATTATTATTATTTTATTCTTAATTAACCCGAAGTCCATAGAATCCTAACCTAGATTATTATTATTATTATTATTATTTTATTCTTAATTAACCCGAAGTCCATAGAATCCTAACCTAGGCTCTGATTTGTAATGTATTGACACTTTTAAGACTTGGTATCAATCCATTCATTAAAATTTGATTTTGAAAATTTTTTTGACACTAAGTATCAATATATTTGCCTTCATGTATCGATCTCTTCTCCTTACGGTATCGATCTGGATGAGTTCGTAAATAATTTTGAAATCCCTGACTTAAAAAGTATCGATTCTTTCTTCACACATATTGATTCTTTCTTCACACGTATTGAAACTTTCTTTACATGTATCGAAACTTTCTTTACATGTATCGATACTTACATTGCATATATCGATACTATATTCATAGATATCGATACTTTCTTTTCTGTCCCTCAATGCTATAATTATATTTTCTAATTGATTCTTTGAATTTCAAATCTTGGTTTCCTTATTAATCCGAATGTCTATGATCTCATTCTGCATTTTATATATACAATATTTATCAGCAACTATAAATGCAAAATAATATAAAAGCCATTTTATTAGTCATAAACAAGTTTACAATTTGTTACAAAGTTATATATACATAAGGATGATGTCCTTGAATCGTATGACATAATCGGTTCTAGGGCATATTTCTAACAAACTCCTATTTTCACAAAGCCAATCGCTATGGTATCCAATATCCGTCCTTTCTAGGTGGTGATCTAATTGCTGCTGTGTCATTAGCTTAGTCAATGGGTTCGCTATGTTATTCGTAAATAGGATTTTCTGTACTAGTAAACTCTCTGATCAAGTGGTATTTCTTTTAAATATGTTTAGACTTCTGGTGAGACCTCGGTTCTTTAGCCTAAGCTATAACTCTATTATCGTCACAGTATAAAGTTACTAGGTCAATTATGGAAGGAACGACTCTGAGTTCTGTAACAAACTTACAAATCCAGATAGCCTCTTTCGTAACTTGAGAAGAAGTAACATACTTAGCTTCTGTAGTGGAGTTAGCTATGGTAGTCTATTTGGAACTCTTCCAATAGACAGCACCTTTATTACATATGAAGACAAATGTAGAAATAAACTTTCTATCATCCACATCTGATTGGAAATCAAAATCAGTGTAATCCTCGAGTTTCAAGTTATTACCTCCCTTATAAGTCAAAACCAAGCTTTTAGTTCTTCTCAAGTACATAGGATTCGTTTGACTGCAATCTAATGTTTTTCTCTTGGGTTAGCCTGATATTGGCTCATAATACTCACAACATACGGTATATCAGGTCTAGTACATAGCATAGTATACATAAGACTACCTATTGTCGAAGCATGAGGAATCTTTTGCATATGCTTACACTCAACTTCAGTCATGGGTCCTATTTATCGAGAAAGATGGACGTCGTGACTACAGGGTAAGAAACCCTTCTTAGAGCTATCCATACTGAACCTTTTCAGTACTTTTTCTATGTACAGACTCTGGAAAAGACCTATCATTCGTTTCACTTTATCTTTATAAACTTGAATACCCAAAATAAAGGTCGCTTCTCCTAAATCTTTCATGGAGAAAACATTAGACAACCACAATTTAGCCTTAGATAATATGCCTATATTGTTTCCTATGAGCAGTATTCTTGATGAAGCCAAACGATATAACTGCATCATCAAATCATATGTTTGAACTTTTAAAAGCTTGTTTTAATCTATAAATGGATCTATGCAACTTATATACCTTATGACTATTACTAGACGCAACAAACCCTATGGGCTGTTGCATATATTTAGTCTCCTCAATGAAACCATTAAGGAAAGCTGTCTTTACATCTATCTACCATATTTCATAGTCATAATAAGCTGCAATAGCAAGTAATATTCGAATAGACTTGACCATGGCTACAGGCGAAAAGGTTTCATCAAAATCAATACCTTATTTCTGATTATAACCCTTTGCCACTAGCCTAGCTTTAAAAGTCTCCACTTTTTCATCTTTGCCAAATTTTCATTTATAAACCCATTTACAACTGATAGGAACAATACCTTCTGGTGGATCAATAATTGACCATACTTGATTAGCATATATGGATTCCATTTCAGATTTCATGGCTTCAAGCCATCTTCTATAATCGATATTTAATATCGCTTCTCTAGGATCTTCCCTCTATATATCTTATCCTATCATAAATGATTCAAATTCATTTTAAAAAAGAAAATAATATTTCTAAGTAGGGTGTGATATCCTAATAAATCTACGAAGCGTTTAGTCCACAAAAGACTGAGGATCAAAACGAACTAGTTTATCAACATGAACTGGTTTATCTACATCAATGAGCTCATCCATCTGAGGTTAATCATCATCAAGCTTTCTAGACTCATTTGAAAGCTCAATCTTTCTACTTACACCACCATCTTCTATGAACCAATTCTCGAGGAACTTAGCATGTCTACTGATCAAAATTCTTCGATCAATATGAAAGTAGAAATAATATCCTAAACTACCTTTAGAATATCTTATTAATAGACCTTTTTCAGACTTAGCATCCAACTTCCCAGTGTAACTACTTTAACATAGCTAGACATCCTTAAGGCTTCATATAATTGAAGTTTAAAAGCTTCCCATGCCATATTTCATATGGTATTTTCGAAATTTCTTTTGATGGAGTCCTGTTCAAGATGTATATTGCGGTATAAAGAGCATATCCCTAAAAATATGTAGATAAGTCTGTGAAGCTCATTATGGATCATACCATATCTAATAAAGTACAATTCTTCATTTTCGATACATCATTATGCTGCGGTGTATAAGGAGGTGTAAGCTAAGAAAGTATACCATTAATCTTAAGAAATTCTAGAAATTCAGTACTTAAGTATTTACCTCTACGATCATATCTTAGAATCTTAATACTCTTTTCTATTTGTTTCTCCACTTCAACTCTAAACTCTTTGAACTTTTCAAAAGATTCAGATTTTTACTTTAATAAGGACACAAGACCATACCATGAGTGATCATCAGTAAAGGTTATAAAGTATGAAAAACCTCCTCTAGCTATTTCACTAAACGGACCACATATATCAGTATGTATCAATTTAAGAACTTCACTGGCTCTATTCCCTTATCCAAAAATGGGTGATTTGGTCATCTTACCTTGAAGATAGGATTCACAAGTTAGGTAGGGTTCATAACCCAATAGACCTATCAGTATATCACTACCCTTCTTCATAATCCTTTTATCTCTAATGTGACTTAATCCATGATGCCATGTAAGTTTTGAATTAAGTTCATTTCTTATTAATATTATTAGTCATGTTAATTTCATTAGTCTCAAGAATATATAAACCATTTATATTCAAGACATTGCCAATAACTTTATTTATCAAATAAATATAACATTTATATCCATCACACATAAAAGTGTAACCCTGTTTACACATTTGATGAATAGATAAAATATATAGTTTTGTATAATACAAAAATATGACCCGAAGGCAGAATAATTCTACACATCCCTGAGCAAGTGTCAGCAACTGTTGCTCCATTTGCCATCTTCATGTCATTGCACCCTTTTCTAGTAACTGCTTACTGTGAAGGTCTTATAACAACATACAAATATGAGAAGCGGCAGCTGAATTAATTATCCAACTATTGAATTTGAACTAACACTTATTTCAGTTTCAATAACATGACAAGAAATCATATCATACACCTTCCTCTATCTTAGGCACTTCATGTAAAGAAGACAATTCCTCTTCTAATGCCTAAGTTTCTTGCAATGATGACACTCATCATTAACTTGGCTACCATAAACTCGTTTGCCTTTACCCTTCTTTTTCTTGGAGAATCCTTTTTTGGGTCTAACCCTAGTGGACTTCTTACCTTTAATATTCGATGTCTTACCATAAGACACCGCATGAAGAATAATCTCCTTTCTTTTACCCTTTGAGACTCTTTGATGAAATGAAACAATTTCATTCATAAGTTCATGAAGAGTATGTTCCAAATTGTTCATATGATAATTGGTCACAAACTAGTCAAAGTTAGACGGAAGTGGCTGAAGGATTAAATCCGTATGTAATTCGAAGTTTATAGAAAACCCCAAAGAGGCTAACTGATCTATGAGGTTTATCATCTTCATAAGATAAGACTCTAGAGGCACTCCCAAACTAAACTTCATTCAAATGAAGCAGTGGACAACTTGCACCGCCTATAACTGAAACTCTCCCCAAACAATTTTACCAAAGAACGATTGATCGATGAGGCATCCTCTATGTCCTCATGTTGAGTCTGCAAGTCATCACTCATAGATACCAGCATATGCGATCCTACTTTGAGATTATCATCCTTTCATTTCTAGAAGGTCTCCTTCTCCTCTAGTGTAGCCTCCTCTAGAAGGGACTTGGGTATAGACCCTTGAAGGACATAGCCAATGCATTTAGAATCTAGAATAATTTTAAGATTCCAATACCAAACCTTATAGTTAGGTCCAATAAGCCTATAAGTATCTAGGATTTTGAGAAAAGGGTTACTCATTATTCTCCCACTAAAAAAGAGATATGTAGAAAACAAAAATACACAAGAATGTATAATAGTATATATCATACTATTTAGTTCTGGTCTTTAAACCAAATAGTACTCCCACTACTTTAATTATATCTCATACTTCCTCAATGAGAAAACTATAATCAAATTATAGTTTTTCGTAGGTGATCATATTCTCATCAAACTCACAAAACCTATCACACCCCGATCTTGGGGTCTACTTGTGACAATCGCCACAGACCCTCATGATACACCCTTTATATCTAGAATGTACCACAAGAGCCTGCAAGGCTATCAAATCAATTACTCAAAAACCTGAAAATAGTTTATAATTTGAATTCCCATCCATGGGATTATCAACATCAAAGAATTGATCTCTGTGATCAATTCATCCACAACATGCATAATTAATAAAATTATCAATTTAAAACATTATATATGGGTTGAACAAAATAATAAGTTTTACAATTTCTCTCTCAGGATCCAAAATAAAACAAATCCAAAACACCTATACTTAGTGAATAAACGTATACATACATAGATATACATACATGCACACACATTTCTAAATCATGATATTGAGATTTCGTTATTAACATGCTCAAAGTACATATATATTCATTTTCATGTACAACCAATAACTATAAACAATGTAAAGATGGTCTGCATTCATTTTAAACAACCAAACCGAGCTGGCCATATTTTCTCGACTACTAACTTGACTGAGGTAACATTGAAACCATATACAATGCATTTTATAAAACCCCAAATCATTTGTCATGCTTTACAAAATCATTTATTTCCTTGTAAAACATGCACATTTAAAAACATTTAGCCCGTTTCATTGATGTTGGCCTCGGTAGTCACTTGGTGATATAGTGACTATCCTTGTCATATTCGTAAAATCCCCAAGATCCCTATCAAGCAACTAAGACTATCTATAGGGTTTCCATATTAGCACACATGTAGTTGGCACTTAGTGAGATTACCATGGCTTAACCTCCCTTATATAGCCCCACTGCTGCCCACTTACCTATGGGCCTCTCATAGGTCCGTCCATAGGTTACCTCCCTGTATATACAATAATTAAGCAAGCGCAAAGGAAATGCAACTGGGTTACTGGCCATAACATAATATTCGGCCTTACCGGCCTCATTACTAAAACATACATGCATTAAAACAATTTATTTTTCAATAATGATAACATAAATACAACATGTCTCCTCCACTGTTCAGCATGTATATCCAAACAATTTCAAAACTGTAGACCAATTAAACCAACACATCTCAATATCAATTATTAATTACATAAACACATTTCATTTCTCATTTCATTTCAACAATACATATAAATATCACATGCATTTTATTTATATAATTATATATGTATAAATATACTCACAACTAGCTGAGGGTAAACATTCTCACTACTGATCCTCACACTTAATTGGTCCTCATTCCGGGTTCTCGGAACCTAATATCACAAACATATATATATATATATATTAACTTCCACGATTTTAATTAATTTAATCTCAATGCATTAAATGCGTGATTCGTGCAAAATATGTTTAAATGTTCATAGTTGACACACGACACTTCTCGAGGCTAAACTAACGGGCCATTTATCCAATTTTCAGCAAATGAAATCACATGGCCATATTTATTCCCAGTTTTTCCATATTTAAGTCTATAATGAAATCTATACATTTCATATTTCGCATTTTCATTTTTAAAAGAAATATGCCCATTCTAAATAATCATTTGACACATATACAATGTTTATATACTTCCAATTATACCATTCTATTTCACAAGCTAAATTTCCTCCACGTTAATTAAATTAAATTCTCGGGTAGACAATAACCCTAGATTTCTAATACATTTAAAATCATGAAAATTGCACTTGAAATAGGTTAATATACTTACTTTTAGCCTGTAGAAGTGTGTAGGAATCTCATACTATCGTTTGAATGCAAAGTCCCAAATTATCTTTGAGCCCTAATTTTTGTTCTTGTTCTTTCTTGCCGTTCTTAGCCCAAATGTGGCACCAATTTATAGAGAAAGAGATGAAGAAGCACATGGCTTTGGATTTAATGGAAAACTAAAGAGTTTTGCTTGGTTTTGCAAGGAAATTCGAGAGAGAGAGTAAGAGAAACTATTTTTGTAGAGAGAGAAGAGAATGCACGAATATGGAGTAGCCAAAATAGTTTCCCCCCTCTTAGGTATTTATATTAGTAGACGAAAAGATAAATTTGCCTATCGAAATTCACCCAGATTAGCGTCATGTATCAATACTTTTATACTAGGTATCGATACTTTTAGACTGGGTATCAACAACTTTAGTCTAAGTATCGATTTATTCTTTAAGAATTTGATTCTAAAAATTCCATTGACCTTAAGTATTGATACCTTTGTTAAAGGTATCGATTTGGTTCAACCTGTAATTAATTTCAAACTCTTTGTCTTGACACAGATCGATATCCTCCATGAAGGTATCGATCTGGTCTATCTCATAATTATTTTTGAACTCTTTATTTCCAAATGTATCGATACCTTTGAGGAAAGTATTAATCTAGTCAGTTTGTAATTTCTTCCCAACTCTCTGAGTTGCAAGGTATTGATACCTTTCATTGAAAGTATCGATCCTTTCATCAAGTATCGACTTGTAACCTTAACATATTGATATATTATTCAAAATTTATCGATACTTCTATTCCAAATATCGATCTCTTCATGCTAAGAATAGATTTTGACCTTTCCTTTTCATTCCTTAACACTAATTTCATTTACGTAAGGTGTTACTCATAAACGGAGGGGATGAGGTTGAGGCACAACGTGCGGCATCGGTTCCTGGGCATGCGACTGCCACGAGGAAGCTATGGTCATCACACGGGCCGTGCGGAAAGCTCCCAAAAGACTACGACATGTATATATGCATATTTTTAAATTTAAACATTTTAAATATAAAATACAAAGATTAGAAGTCATACTTCTTCAAATTAATTTTTCCAGAAAAGCAAGTCAAACTCTTCAATTGCCTCTAAGTGTATTCAAACATCGAATTGGCAAAGACGATTCTGGTTTTGTGATGGGATTACTAAGCAATTGATATTAGCTTCACTCAGCCAATATTTCTCTCTTATGCTTCACAAGCACACACACATACTTAGGCTTTTCTTTCTTTTGTTCTTTTTCAAAAACAAAGCAAAACAAGCTAACTCAAATAAAATTAAAGCTTTTGGTTTTTCTTGTAAAACAAAGTAGCATCACAATTTTCAATTTCAAAATAAGCTCCTGGTTTTGTTAATGAAAAGGTAGCATTCAATTTTGAAAAACAAGTTCACAGTTTCACTTTTGAAAACATTGTCTTACACATGCATTAAGCATTAGCTTTTATAGCTTTTATAAACACTTAACAATTAAGTCTTTAGCAATTCAATTTGGAATTGAATTCCATACGTGTAAGTTTTACATTTGGCCTTTTTCCATTCACAAATGATTTAATGCCATGTATGTTGCAAAGTTCGAATTGAATTCGAAATCAATTTAAATTCTTACTTACACATATACACCTTTAATTGCCTTTAATTTATTTGAAAACAAAACATAAAGCCATGTGTCAAGCTCTGATTGGTAGTTAAATTTAATATTAATCAAATTAATATTATAATATATTAATATATTAATATTTTATAAGAGAGACATATATATATATATATCTATATGTATATATATATTATACACATATACATATATTATATTATATTATTACTTTAATAACAATATAAATATGTAATGATTATTTATTTATATATTACTTTAATATATAAATATGTAATCATTACATTTGGTATATATAATATAATATAATATTATTACTTTAATCAATATTAAAGTATTATATATATATATATATATAGATATCAATATCAAAAATATCTGTAAATCATATTTCCTTTATCTCATAAATTATCGAAACATTTTTCATGCATACGAGTGCTAGCGCGTCCTAACCGAAAAATATATTCTTTACAATAAAGAATTAAATTGCTATATGATCAAAGTATTGTAACAATATTATTAGCAAATTAATGATTATTATATAATAGCAATAACCATCATCATTCAGTAACCGACTAATGTGTGTGACCCCGACCCCTTGACTTTATTGTGAGCTAGACATGGGTGGTTACCAACTCTTTAGTATCTCTTCGGTATAACTCTTTGTAACCAAGTTCTCAATGGTCATGAGTAACCTCTAGTAAGATGTCATAACCCCTAGACACAGGTGAATTAATATACTGGATAAACACATATAGTCGTACATGTATGTAGTAAAGTCCTTTGCTGTCGACTTCCAATCAAGTGTATGTCACGGTATTGTCAAACCCCTAACTTAATCATAGGATCAAAACCTCAATCATATATAGAATTTGTATATCCGCAAAACACTTTTCCAGACACATATGCTTTGGACAAAGACTTTATTCCCGCATATGACAGTTTCACCTAGGATCTCAAGTTCCATCATTTGAGCCAGCAGATTTCATCTTGGTTATTACCTATCCTCATACATGTAAATACATTGTCAGTAAGCTTCTTTCACCAAGTATGGCTAGCCTGATGCAATATACGCAAGTAAATGATGTGCCTCAGTACGGAGGGTAGCCGTGACATCTCAAGTCATAGGACTAGTGGTACACTAATACGATTGTGTAATGTATCATTGACTATAGATATTTACCCATGTGATTCGTCACGTTCAGTAACACATTCTTCAACGTATTATCCATGTTTATATTCTTGTGACATGAGACTCATCACCCAACTATTAGCATCCAATACTAATCCTTGGTAGCATCAAATATACCAGTGATGGAATGTTATACTCCCACATAACATTACCTTAACCGGGGAACTGATTCGGATGGATTTAAATCATAGACTTTGTACTTATATCTACAATTCTTTTGTAGATAGAGTTCTAACATCATAATACATCATGAGATCTTATTATGCATTTTATATATTCAAGATAAATTAGCAACTAAACATGCAAAATGATATAATAGTTATTTTATTGATCGTAAACTAATTTACAATTAATTACAGAAATATATATATATATATATATAGAATGATATCCTTGAACCGTATGACATGACTGGCTTTAGGGCATATCTCCAACAAACTCTCACTTGCACTAGAGCTAATCACTATGGTATCGATACCCATCCTCTCAAGGTGGTGATCTAATTACTACTGTGTCATTGGCTTAGTCAGTGTTTCCGCCACATTATCCACATACGGGATTTTCTGCACGACCAGGTGTTTATCTGATATAAACTCTCTGATCAAGTGGTATTTCTTCTAAATATATTAAGACTTCTAGTGAGACCTTGTTCCTTAGCTTGAGTTATAGCTCCATTATTGTCATAGTACAAAATTATTGGGTCAATTATAGAAGGAATAACTCCAACTTCTATAACGAACTTACGAATTGAGATAGCCTTTTTCACAGCTTCAAAAGTAACGACATACTCATATATACATGCAAATGCAAACATGAATGTCGTTTATTGACCATGCTATCCTAATGTTTAAAATACAAGTTGTATAAAACTTCACCTAACAAATATTGGTTAAACAAGTCCAATGAGTCAGAAACTCATTTTTGTTTGTAACTTTTTACAAGACATGTTCTATCTTTCTCTAAGAAAAGACACTTCACCTAACAGATATTAGTGCCTCAACCTAGTTAGGCTAGACCCAACCCATTTTTCTCGAATACGAATGAAATCAAATCCTTCACCTAACAAATATTAGAAGCCAAAGTCCCCTTATCAAGAAACAGGTCAGATAGACTACGACACTCTGTGAGGGCCGTCACTTAACAGATATTGGGTTGCCCCATCAAAGGTGCCTATAACCTACCGACTGCATTTGGAGTATTAAACCTAATATTAAAAGAGGGAGATTTTCATTTTGGTCTCATTCAATATACACATCAATATATATATATATATATTATATTGTTTGGTAATGGAATTTAAAGTCTATATCATCAAATGGTATTAATTTCAAAGTCAGCACATTACTTATTAATCAAATCAATTTAATAAATTAAAAAATTAATTTATTGGAGAGAGAAATCAATTGATACAATATCAATTTGTCGGTTTTATGTTCATATGTTTACTCCCACAAAAATTCTATTAATTCTTAGTTGAATTAAAATCAATTAGAATCACCATTCAATATAATTTTAATTCAAAATATTATTTTTCTGTTCAATTGAAACAATTTAAACCCCAATAGAATTTTAATTTCAACAAATTGAATTATTGGTAACAGAGAATTTACTATTCAAAATAATGCTTATGTAAGCTGCGGCTAAAGGAATATTTTGACATTTCATGATAATATATAAATGAAAGAAAAAATTAAAAATTAAAAATTATATATATATAAATAAATATTTTTTTTAGTGAACATAAATAGTAACAAGTCGACATTTGAAAGTGTCGATCCATTCTGTGGGGTGTCGATCCAATCAATTCCTTTAGATGTAAGTGTCAACATTTTCTTCCAAAGAGGTTGACACTTGGTTCTATTTACGTGCAAGTATCGATACTTTCCCAAAGTACTAATACTCACTCCTTGTCACACTTATTTCATATTAACTACAAAACCATACTCACGTTTACTGTATACAATGTTATTCTTTTATTACACAAAACTTAAATATTTATAGTTAACAATTTTTTTTTATTATACATATAAATATACATACATTACAACTCCTTATAATACAAATAGCTTATTAATTTCATATCCAAAAATATTCATACTAGCCTACAAATTTATGCACATTACTTAGCTAGTCTACAAATTACATATATCAAAAAAACTACGAATACGCCTAACACCCTCGCTTGCGTACTCGGTCATCCTTATGTATTATTATCTAAAAAATAAATTTTTCAATAAAAGGTAAGATAAACATCTCAATAAGTAAATCATGTAAGTGTGATATGTCGATGCAGTGCAAAATATGAAAGCTTAAACAAACAGTACATTATCAAACTTTTCAATTATATAAAGTTTATTCAAAATACAAACATATTCAGAATGACTTAGTCAATTAGTATCACCTGCACCCACTGTGATCCGGATTCAGAACGTAATCACGTGGTCCGCATTAAACTATCATTCACATTTACATATAATAGAAGTTCGCACGGCGCTAAACAGAATTTTTACTAGCCTGCAAACCTCGACTTTAATACAAGGTCCAGCTAAATTAGAATAACATAACTAACGACTAAGCCATAAAATACATTTTTTTTTCAAACATATTACACATCGATAACATTTCATATTTACTTTCTAAATGCGATATCGACGTAAACATTCAAATTTATAAACATTTCATTAGTCATTTCATAGAATTGACTATAAAAAGATTAAAGTATATATACAAATCTACTTACAAAACAACCTGGTTGGGTTAAGCCCAAAATTCCACCAGTCATTCGGGTCCTTCACTATCTTTAGTGAGTCAAAAGACCTTACTACCCTAGAGGGAAAAGGTGCCAATGTTACCGGTCTTCTCCTACTACTCTCACCCCTTAGGCTTCTATTCACCCTTCTTGCCCAACTTTTTGAGGTTCTAAAAACATTATTATACCTCCTTATTCAATGTATAAGCCGAACCACAAATTTATTCCGATTAACTCCCTTACCATAACTCTTAAGCCTTTAAATGCATTATTCTTAACTTCCTCAAAAACTCTTGGACCCAGATCAGTGTCCGAAAACCACATGTTTACACTCCCTTCACTATGATACCCTCCAAATGAGGCGCTCACTCTATCTCTATTCCTGTCCGCCCAAAGTTTCCTCAAATCCTTCACGAGAACACCTCATGAAGTACACTGCTCTCTTCAGTCAACACACGTCCATATGTCATACTAAGTCCTAGCCATATAAATCCAAAATAAAACATGGTTAGATCCCACAAAATAAGCAGTCATTCAGAACGTGATCACGTGTTCCTCATTAAGCGGTCATTCACATTTACATATAACAGAAGCACGCACGGCGTGTGAAACAGAATTCTTATTAGCCTGCAAACCTCCCATTTAACACAAGGTCCGGCTAGAACAGAATAATATAATTAACGACTAAGCCATAAAATATATTCTTTTTCAAAAAAATTATACATCGACAACATTTCATATTTACTTTCTAAATGCGATGTCGACGTAAACATTCAAATTCATAAATGTTGCGTACCTAAGACAAATTAACACAACCTATTTTAGTTACGCGCCAATTCTTGCCGCTACCTTTCTACAACTTCTATATTTCTAAACTCAACATTTTATAAATTTCTAACATAGACTTATTACTATACTTATGCTATTCCATCATCTCATATATACTTATCCATATACACACACACACATATATATATATATACATATTATTATAATTTTCGGAAAAAAAACACATTTGGCGTAACATTTTCGAATTCATTAAATGTTGCCATTTCCCGCCAATTCATTTTCCAACACTCCCAAATAATTCAAACAAATTCGGCCTATGGAAATTATCGACATTCAATTTCACTTCCACAATTACGCCATTCCAAATTCCACAATTAACATCAATTTACACACACACACACACACACA
>JAXCLQ010070917.1:0-13296 GCA_035584115.1 Cedrela odorata
AACTTGTTATGTAGATAACTCTATGTATATGTAAGGAATTATAATATAATAGACATTTAAAAATGATGTAATAGTAATACTCTTTGTATGAAATGATGTAGTATTATGTAATAATGATTAATTGAATAAGTATGAGAATGGAGTGTTTCAGTTATACTTAACCGTTTAAAGCTTACCTATATAAAGGCAAGCTATCTCTTTATCTTTAATCATTAAAAAATAATACAACAACATTTTTCACTTTGAATTACTTTCTCTACTTATTTTCTCCACTTATTCTTAAATTGCAGTATGTAATTATAATTGTTCTTACAATTTTCTACAAAATTCTCCTCAACCCCAAGAGGATGATGTAAATTTGGCATAAGACAATTCAAATATGAATTTGTTGCAAGATAAATCAAGCTTTAGAATGTAAATTGTTGCAAAATGAGAAAAAAAGAAGCTCAAATTCCTCCAACCTATGATTTTCATGGTCCATGCACTTCATTTGGCCTTAATTTGATTATTTGGAGTCAAAGTCATGAACAACCTTTATGTGACTCTTTGGAAAAGGAAGAATAACATTTATGGAGTCAATATTTATAAGCTTTTGATTGGAAACAAGACTTATCTTGGAAGCATAAACCTAGAATCTTGTAGCTATTTGTTATATTTAATGCTTGTAGTTTCTATGCAAACTATTAATTTCTTTCATGTTTAAACAATATTACTAAGCTTTCTATACAAATTCTTTGTTCCATTTTGGGTTTTTTTTAGCTGAATGAAATTATTAATCTTTTGGTTTATTAATCCAAAGTTTCATTTTCCTTTATCCAAATTTTAGCCAAATTTGGTGGTGAAATTTCCTTTGCTGGTGGCATTGCTTTTAACCTTGGCACTTGGCTCTTACTTTAAAATTTCATTATTTTAACATCATTTAAAGAGTTTTAAGAGTTTAGAATTTCACTGTTTTGCATAGTTAGAAATTTCAAACACCCAAACTCACTCTAAACTTCCACAAGACGCATCAGATATGCATTGCATCCAATGCTTGCATTAAACACTTAACACTTGAATGTTTTCCTACATAGTCGTAATCACCCACTTGCCCACTTACCTTTCATTTATCAAAATAAACTAAGGCCATGTGTCTAGCTTAGGTTGAGTGGTTGGCTAAGAGAGAGAATGTATGTGTAATATACATATATCCTTATATATATATATATATATACACACACACTTATACACATACAAATATCTTATACATATATATACTACTTTAATATATATATTTATAGTTGTAACCCCCACAATTTTAGAAATTTGTAACTGTAGCATTTGCAGTATTTAGAAAATATAATGAAATAATTTGAAGTTATTTGATTAATTAAAATTTCATGTACTTTAGAATTTTTGGGTAAATAATTGAATTTTAGACTCTAAATAGTGTTATTTGTTTAGGTCCAAAATTAATATTATAAAGTTGAGTTATAAGTGAATTTTGAATTAAAAAAAAAATAGTATTTGGATTAATTTTAAACTTAATAGTAAAGATTCTGAAACATTAAAGGTTATTTTAGAATTTTTTAAAAAAGGATAAAAATAAAAGTTTTACAAAGTTATAGGCTATTTTTATAATATTAAAAGAACATGGGGCTTAATTGATAGTTTACATCCCACAATATATCCCACTTGCATTTTTCTTCCTTGTTCCAGTAGCCATTCACGTCCTTCCATTTTCACAAAAACATAACTTTGCTCTCATCTTCTTTATCAAATTCTGGCTAAATTGCTTCGGATTTGAGCGATTTTTTTCTAATTTAAGTTTTGGTAAGTCATTTAACATGTTAAAAACTTAAATTTTAGATTTTAAGTCTGAATTGAAATTATAATTACTATTTATCTGAATAATTTATCCTTAATTTTACATAGAAAATATTATATTGTGTTAAATTAAAGTGTGAAATGCAGTATTGAGTTGATTTGGCATTAATTAAAGTGTTGATCGGAAGAAAATAGAGTATTTTTAGTCTCGGGTAAACAGTATTTTTGAAGGTGTACAGTATTTTTGAATATGCTACAATAACTTTAATTTGCACAGTAACTGTTTGTACAGTAACTTTAATCTGTACAGTAACTGTTTGTACAGTAAATCTGATATAAACAGTATTTAGCTACAGTACTTTGTTATAAACAGTATTATGCTACAGTAATTCTGCCTAAACAGTGTTTTTAATACAGTATTTAAATAAAAACCATATTTATTTACTTAGGCGAAAATATATAAATTTAGGACAGTCGAAAACATGAATTAGCATAAATTAGTAATAGAAATCGTTGTTGAAAATCGGATAAAAGACTTAGTTAGTTAAATTTTGTGATAAGGGTAAAACTAAGGAAATTTTGACACTAATTGCACGAATATCGTATCTAAAATATTTACATTGTTTTATTGAATAGTAGAAAACATGATTTATATATTTGTGGTATTAAATTACGAGAATCCGAAAGACAGATCAGGTTAGATGGGAGGATCATTAGTGGGAATGGTTACCCTTCCATTGTTGTAAGTAAATCGTGTATGCATTTTTAATGTTTTCAGAAATTATGCGATATTCAATGTTATGCTAAAAATGGTGAATTTTAATGTTTTGATATGCCGAGATTGTTTTAATAAAATGAAAATTGAAAATGATAAATTTTAATGTTTGATATGCCGATATCGCATGTATGAAATGATTGTTGAAAATGATGTCGATGTGTAAATGTTAATTAATGAAAATAATTTTATGCCCCTAGTCGTTAATTAATGTTTGTTTTAAGCTATTCAAAATTTTGTTTAACGCGCAATGCGTGTTTCTGTTTAACGTGTCATGCACATTTCTGTTAGAATTGATATGAAAATGTCCACTTTAAGCGGAACAAATGATCACGTTCTGAATCCGGGTCACCGTGGGTGCAGGTGACACTAACTGACTAAGCTATTCTGTAAATGTTTGAAATATGAATGAGTTTCTATGTAAATTGATAATTTGAAAATTCATTAATTTATTTATGCAAATATGATTGCTTTGAAAAGAAAAGAAATATGAAAGGTTTGAAAATGTATTGATCTATTTGAATATTTATGTTCTGTATCACATCAACATATGAAAAACTTGCATAGTTTACTTACTGAGATTTTATCTCACTCTTTATTGTAAAAATTTTATTTTCTAGAGAATAATATTTATGAAGGAAGAAAGGAGGCGTAACATGTGGTTAGGCGTAGAATAAATTTTGATTATAGGTAATTAATAAAGTAATTGTAAGATTTATAACTTATTATGTAAATAACTTTATGTATGTGTAAGGAATTATGATATGATAGAAATTTAAGAATTATATAATAGTAACACTCTTTCTATGAAATGATGTAGTATTATATAATACTGATTGATTGAATAAGTATGAGAATGGGATGTTACAGTAGTAATGATTAAATATATATATATATTACTATAATATATATAATACAATATTATATTCATTACTTATGAGATATTATTATTATATTATTACTTTAATCAATATTAAAGTATAATATCATTATATACTAATATAATATCCGTAAATCATATTTACGGAATCCCATAATTAACCGAAACATTTCCCATGACTACAAATGCCAACTCATCTTTGCCGAAAAATATATTCTTTACAATAAAGAATCAAATGGCTACACAATCAAAGTATTAGAATACATCATTAACCAATTAATGATTATTGTATAATAGCAAATGCCATAATCATTAAGTAACTGACTAATATGTGTGATCCCCTAAGTTCATTGTGAGCTGGACATGAGTGGATACAAACTCCTTAGTATCACTTTGGTATAACTCTTTGTAACCAAAGTTCCCCATGATCATGATCGACCTTTAGCAAGACGTCATGACCCCCAGACACTAATGAATTCATATAGTCGTACATGCATATAGAAGTCCCTCTACTATCGACTCCCAATTGAGTGCAGGTCATGGTATCGTCAAACCCCTAACTCAATCATAGAATCAGAATCTTAATCATATACATAATTCATATATCCGCAAAACACCTTTCCAGATATAAATGCTTTTGCCAAAGACATTATTCCCATGTATGACAATTCCATCTAGGATCTCAAACTCCAACATTTGAGCTAGCAGATTCCATCTTGACTATCATCTATCCTCATACACCTAAACACATTGCCAGCAAATTTCTTTCACTAGGCATGGCTAGCCTTGTGCAATATAAACAAGTGAACGATGTGCCTCAGTGCAAAAGGCAACTGTAACACCTCAGGTCAAAGGACTAGTGGTACACTAGTATGGTTGTGTGACGTATCATTGACTGTGGATAATCACCTATGTAATTTGTCACGTTTGGTCACGTTCAGTAACACGTTCTCTAATGCATTACTCATGTTTATACTCTTTTGACATGAGACTCGTCACTTAACTATTAGTATCCAATACTAATAATTGGCAGCATCAAACATACCAGTCATGCAATATTATAGTCTCAGATGACATCACGTCAACTAGGAATTGATTCAAATGTATTTAAATTAAAACTTTGTACTCATATCTACAACTCTTTGCAGATAGAGTCTTGACATCATAATACATCATGAAATCTCATTCTGTATTTTATATATACAATATATATATATATATATTAGCAACTATACATGAAAAATGATATAAAAGTCATTTTACAGAATTATATATATATATATAAGGATAATATTCTTGAACCATATGATACGATTGGTTCTATAGCATATCTCTATCAAAATGCCTTTAATTCCTTAAGGCAGTTTCATATAGATTTATTTCTCAAGTTCTCCTTGTAGGAATGCATTCATGACATCAATCTGGTGTAACTTCCAATGTTGATTTACTGCCAAAAAGAGAAGGACTCGAATAGAGTTCATCTTAGCAACTGGAGTAAAGGTTTCAATGTAGTCAATGCCGTATGCGATGCAAACGAGTCTACACAACCATGCATACAAGAGGGGTGATCACAAATTTAAGGCCAAAGTGTTTTAAAGAAGCTTTAAATTGGCTAATTCAACAAGTTGGTAAAACGGCAAACACTTGGAGGCTTAGCATAAGTCCAAATCAGTCTTAAGGGAACTTAGTCACTATGATTAATGTTTTAGAAGAAGTTTTATTCTCTAAATCAAACTTCTAATTTAGTAGTTTCCTTTTCTAAATCAAATTTCTGATTTAGTTATTTTCCTTTTCTAATTCAAATGAAGAATGTCACATGTTAAAATAGCATTGGCTTTTTCATAGTCCATGTTAAATTTTGGAACTCTATATAAAGGAACAAGCAATGTATATTTCTGTTACTTAAGAATAATATTAGAAAGAAATTTAGATTTTATTCTTGAAATCATTTTTGAACTTATCAAGTTTATTTTTGTAGCATTAGAAAACAATCATACTTATATCACCTAAATTCATGAGTTGTTCTTGAAATTCTTGGGGTGGCATCTTCAACTACTGTAGTTTTTAGTTCTTATCTTATTAGAAAATGGGTCAAGAATCAACAAACTTATGTTTGAAGATCTTAGGGTTCAATACTACGTTTAATGTTGAGTTTCGTCATGTTTTTTGCAGGTTTATATCAGTTGGTATCAGAGCTTAAGTCTTAAGGCAAATTTGGATAATCCTTTGATTGTTTTACTGATCATTATTCTCTGAATTAGAATTCTAAAAACACAATATATATATATATATATTATTAGTTGGCTGAATTTTGAATTAGGGTTTCTAAGGGTTCTTTTGTTCCTATTCTACTCTAATTATAGGGGTTTTTGGTTTGGGTCGAATTTCTTTTGGGTTTGATAGGCTGGCTAAATTCCTCCTTCACTAGTCTGATTTGAATTTTTTTTATTTTTTTTTTGCTTTAGTTTGTCTTAATTTATACTCCTTATTTCTGGTTCCATAAAAAAACGTGAATAAAAAAGAAAAAAAATCCAAAATTTTTGCTATTCACCATTCCTATAATTTCTCATGGTATTAATCTATCATTCCTTACTCTTAAACCATCATTTCACTTTAATTGATTGCATTAATTTCTTGAGAATTTTTTATTGAATCTTGTGGTTTGTTTTGGTTGCTGCTTATCTTTAATTACCGCTTGAATCTTGATTGATCTTGAGTCTAATAAAAAGTGAAAAGAAGACACAATAAGTGAAAAAAGACAAAAGTGGTGAAAACATAAGAGGGTAAAAACCGTTAAGAGCTAAACACAAGAGTGAGCCAATCTTTCTTGAGTGAAACACGTAAGAGAGTGCTTGAGGTCTTTAACCCTATTTTTGCAGACTCTAAATATGTCACACATTCAAAAAGAAAACTCACCCGAAGAGGTGCAACAACCAACCACTTTAAGCCTATAATTACTAGTGTTGTTGGGCGAGATGAGACGGATGATAAGGTCTGAATTAGAGCAAATTCATGTGAGGATGGATAGGTTAGAAGAAGAGACAATTAGAGGACAGCATCAAAACGCTCCAATTAGACAACCATTTAGGCGAGTGCAATCAAGGGCACAATGAGGCGAACTTGAAAATGACGAGGAGTTAGATGAACCATCAGTGAACCAGGGCAGATTTGGGGGGTGGTTTTGAAAATAGAGAAGCTAGGATGGGTAGACCTTGTTAGATATATACCCTATAACAAATCATATCAAATGGTTCAGGGATATCATTCCTAGTGTATATATATATATTTTTGTAATTAATTGTAAATTTATTTACGATTAATAAAATAACTTTTATATCATTTTGCATATTCAGTTACTGATTTGTATTATAAATAATGAATAATGAGATCCTGTGATGTATTATGATATCAAGATTCTATCTGCAAAGTGACATATAAATGAGTATAAAGTCTCTGATTTAAATACATTCGAATCAGTTCTCGGTTGAGGTAATGTCATATGAGAATATAACATTATAAGACTGGCATGTTTGATGCTACCAATAATTAGTTGATAAGTGTCGAATTTTGCATATTTTACTATTAATTTCTCTTCATTTCTTAGCTAGTTTCTTGAAATTCTTAATTCTTAATTATTTATTTTTATGTTTTGTAGGATTTATAGAGACGAACCACCAAAAAGAGAATAAAAGATATATTTCAATGTGAAAAAGATTCAGCTTACAAAATTTAGAATTTTAGAAGGAATCGAGGGCATCAAATAGAGTAAAAGAGATGTGCACATGGGGCTTATTGGGCTGAATTGTTTTAGGCTCCTAAAATTAAATAAAATAAATAAGCTAATTAAATTATGGTAATCAATTAGATTGATTTTAGGCTGAGTTTATTGTTTTATACTCATTTAATATTATTTTAGAGAGCTAAATTACTATTTACATAAATAGTAATATAGCCTGTATTTAATATGTTTTGAGTCCTATTTGAATGAATTAAAAAAATCAATATTAGTCTAATTAGGATGTCTAAACCTAATCACTCATAGAATCCTTTTAAAACAAGAATAAGTAGAACTTTATAAAAGGAGTACAACTGGAGGATTTTTGTGGAGGAAAAATTTTCTTTGATAGCCACAATAGCCACAAATTCCAGAATTGAAGATTACAAGCTGCACAATGAAATTTTAAGAAAAGTGCCATAAAAGTCATAATTCAAGAACAAGAATTAAGTCTTTTGAACTTTATTCTTTTTATTCTGTTCTTTTATAATTGTTTCTTCCATGAATTTTGTGACTACTAATTCAAGAATGAGTAGCTAATTTTCTTTTTGGTTAGGAATGATTTCAAAACCCTAAACATGATTTTATTTCATTAATTCCAAAATATCTTTCATATATATTTTTTTAAAGATATTTATATTCTACCGTTTGAATGTCATGAATTATTTTCTTATTTATTTAGGATGGCCAAGTAGATAGACTTGATTTTGATTCTATCCGTAATTGTTAAGATTCCAAAACACGAGTAGTAATTGTGGTTCAAGATTGCGGGATACTTTCTGATAATTGGATGTAGAATATAACACAAGTTAAATAAACTGAGCTTATGTGTTTATTGCTTGGAACAACCTATCTTTCTCATTCTTAATATTTTTGTTAAATTAAATCTAGAGAGTTTATTTTAGGTTGTTTAGTGGATAGGGATTAAGTGGAGAGCTTGTTTTGCTTAACGACGCAGTAAGGAAAGATCAAAATAATCAAGCTTATGATATTTTATGGTTATTATTTTTAAAAGATTATGAAAATTATTCTAATTATTTTGCTTCATGTCTAGTGGTGGCAAATGATTAACCAATATATCTCATTATATTTTTTTTTGTTTTCTTTAAATCTGATTGTTATTTTTAGTGTTGTTGAGTCTTGTGCGTGTCTTATTTAGAGTAGTTTTAGTTCGTTTGCATTAATAATGTTTAAATTAAGAGCAATTTCTGCGGGAATGACCATTGCTTACTACTATATTTAATAAGGATATTATATATTGCGAGAATTTAACTTGGTGCATTTCTGAGCATATCAATTTTTAGCGCCATGTCGGCGGGGATTGTTTTCTTTAATTTATTAGTTTTTGTTTTTGTTTTTGTTTTTGTTATAATTTAGTATTGAGTCTAATTAATTTTTCTTATTTTGCATGTTCAAGCCCATCAAAGGAGAAGTAAATTAAAATCGACTTAAAAGATCTTGGAAGTTACAGCAGCTTATCGCCAATCAAAAGAGGAACTTTTGAGTCCAGCACGACATACACCTCTTCCAAGTGACTCTTTGGATCAATTTGCACAAGAAAAGATGGAAGTGAACAATCGAACATTCAAGGATTTGGCAGCACCAATTTTGGAGCAACAGCCCCTTTGAATTGAATTTACACAAATCGAGGCTCCGTTTAAGCTCAAATATGGGATGATACACCTCTTGTCGACTTTCCATGGTTTTGCAGGTGAAGATCCAAACAAGCATCTCAAGGAGTTCCATGTCCTGTGTTCAAGTATGAAGCCAACTGGTGTCTCTGAAGAGCAAGTGAAACTAAGAGCTTTTCTGTTTTCTTTAGTGGATAACGCAAAGGAATGCTCTATTACCAACCATTCGGCACCATTAATACATGGGATGAGATGAAGAAACTCTTTCTCGAGATATATTTTCTTATGTCGAAGGCCACAAATATTCAAAAAGAAATATGTGGTATTCGACAACAAAACGGAGAAAGTTTGTACAAATATTGGGAGCGATTCAAGAAGCTATGTGTATCATGCCCTCATTATCAAATCAGCAAACAACTCCTAATTCAGTATTTTTATGAAGGATTAATGTCAATGGCTTGAGCATGATAGATGCCGCAAGCTGAGGAGCCTTATTTGATAAGACACCAATGGCAGCGAGGGCATTTGTAATACCCTATTCTCATATTATTCAATCAATTATTATTATATAATGCTACATCATTTCATACAAAGAGTATTACTATTACACAATTCTTAAATGTCTACAATTTTTAAATTCCTTACACGTACAAAGAGTTATCTATATGACTAGTTTTCAAACTTATAATTACTCTATTAATTACACATATAACCAAGATTTTCATCTATACTTAACTAACCTTGCACACATCCTTTGTCACTTCTACATACTATTCTCTGAAAAATAAAATTTTTACAATAAAAAGTGAGATAACATATCAGTAAGTAAATCATGCAAGTTTTTCATATGTCAATATGATACAGAACATAAATACTCAAATAAATCAATATATTTTCAAACCTTTCATATTTATTTCCTTTTCAAAGCAATCATATTTGCATAAACAGATCAATGAATTTTTAAACTATTAATTTACATAAGAATTCATTCATATTTCAAACATTTACAGAATGGCTCAGTCAGTTAGTATCACTTGCACCCACAGTGACTCGGATTCAAAACGTGATTATGTGTTATGCTTAAAGTGAATATTTTCATATTAGTTATAACAGAAATGTGCATTACACGTTAAATAGAAACGCGAATTGTGCATTAAAAAGAATTTTGAATAGCTCACAATTCCCACTTTGACACAAGACTCGGCCAAATCAGAATAAACATTAACTAACGACTAGAGCTATAAAATCATTTTTATTCAAAAACATTCACACATTGACATCATTTTTCAATAATCATTTTATGAATTTTATATCCGCATATAAAGCATTCAAAATCCATAACTTTCATATTATTTCAAAGGCAGTAAAAATACATGCACGATTTACTTACAACAACAGGAGAGTAACCACTCTCATTAATGATCCTTCCACCTAACTTGATCTTTCTTCCGGATTCTCATAACTTAATACCACAAATATTTACATCATGTCTTTTACTATTTAATAAATCAATACAAATATTTTAAATGCGATATTTGTAAAATTAGCGTCTAAAATTCCTTTTATTTAATTTTACCCCTATCACTGAATTTAACTAACTAAGCCATTTATTTAATTTTCAACAACGAATTTCTATTACTAACTTATGCTAATTCATGTTTCTGACTACCCTAAATTTATATATTTTCATCTAAGTAAACAAATACGACTTTTATTTAAATACTGCAGCAAATACTATTCATACCAGAATTACTATAACATAATACTATTCATACATGGGGGTACTGTAGCTAAGGCACTGTTTATACTAGATTTACTGTAAAAGAACAGTTACTATGTAGATTAAAACTATTGTGTAAATAATTATTGGTCAGATCGAAGTTGCTATAGCAATCTTCAAAAATGCTATAACAACCTTCAAAATTACTGTTTATCCGAGAGAAAAATACACTAATTTCTTCCTACAAACACTTCAATCAATGCTAAACCAATCCAATACTATATTTCCTACTTCAATTCAACTCAATTTAACATTTTTTTTTATTTAGAATTTAATATAATTTATTTGAATAAATAGTAACTAAATTATCAATTAACTATAAAAATCCAAAATTCAAGCTTATAATGAGTCATTATGCTTACCCGTAACTGAAATTTGAAAGAAAAATGCTCGAATTCGGAGTAATTTAGCCAAAGTTTGAGAAGGAAAGAGGAGAAAAGAGGTGCTGGAAATGAAGAAGAAAGGTTGGAATGGTACGGTTGTGGGGGAGAAGAATGCGTGAAAGGGTTTTAATTTAGTATGTAAAATATCAATTAGGCCCTTATTTTTTGAATATTATAAAAATAACTTAAAACTTCAAAACTCTTTCATTTTAGTCCTTTAAGAAATCCTAAAATAACCTTTAATGTTTTAGAATCTTTATAATTAAGTCCAAAATTAATCAAAGTACTATTTTCTTAATATAAAATTCACTTTTAACTCAACTTTTAACATTAATTTTAGACTTAAATAAATAACACTATTTTGAGCCCAAAATTTAATCATTCACCTAAAAATTCTAAATTACACAAAAATTTTTTAATTAAAAAAATAACATCAAATATTCAATTAAAATTTCTAAATATTATGGATGCTACATTTACAAAATTAAACAATTGTGGGTGTTACTACATTGTTCTCTAATATGGTTGCTAATTCTCAATAATTTAGTAATCGATCAGAGCAGCCACCACAGAAAGTAAATGAGGTTGGGGTTACACCAAACGTTGAGCAACAAATTGCCAATCTTATTTCACTTGTTCAAAATATGGAATGGCTAACATTCAACAATTGAAGGTGTGTAAAGTATGCTCTATGATTGGTCATCCAACTGACATGTGTCCATCTCTACAAATGGGACATTTAGAGCAAGCCAATGCTCTAAGAGGGTTTCAAAGGAAGTAGATGTTTCCAAGGAAAAATTATGATCCATTCTCTAACACTTACAATGCTGGATGGAGGGATCATCCCAATTTCAGTTACATAGAACATCCTCAACAATCTGTCGTAAACACCAATTTTAATCGTCCTTCGAGTTTCAATTAACCTTGACCATATTCTGCGTCTCAAAGCCAAGGTACATCTCTTGAGGATATTGTTAAATCTTTGGCTACTAACACTTTACAATTTCAATAGGAAACAAAAGCTACTATCAAGAATTTGGAGATGCAAGTAAGTCAATAAGCAAGTACGATAAGAAAATTAGAAGCACAAGGATCTGAAAAATTTTCATCATAACCCATCATGAACCCTAGAGAAAATGAAAATGCCATGACCTTGAGGAGTGGGAAACAAATTATAGAATCACCAAAAATAGTAAAAGAACATGAGGAGACAAAACAGAATTCAGATCATGTTCTTGAGCGGGACGATGTTATTTCACCCATAGAGAGCACATCAACACCTAAGGTAAGTTTTAAGGTTGAAATCTCACCTGTTGTTTCATCTTCACCTTTTCCTAGTAGCTTTACGAAGACTAAGAAGGAAGACTTGCAAAAAGAGATGTTGGATACCTTCAAAAGGTTCAAGTGAATATACCTCTCTTGGATGCCATTAAACAAGTCCCTCGCTACACAATTTCTCAAAGAATTGTGCACCACCAAGCAAAAATTAAAGGGAAATGAGATAGTAAGTGTGGGAGAGAATGTGTCCACTGTTTTACAAAGAAAACTTCCTCCAAAATGCAAAGATCGAGGAAATTTCATCATCCCATGCAAAATCGAAAACACTAGGTATGAACGAGCTATGCTAGATTTAGGAGCATCTATTAATGTCATGCCTCACTCAATTTATGCTTCTTTAAATCTTGGTTCTCTTAAAGAAACCAGCGTAGTTATACAACTCGCCGATAGATCTAATGCATATCTAAAGGGTGTGTTGGAAGATGTTTTGGTGCAGGTGAACCAGTTAGTGTTTCCTATTGATTTCAACATTCTAAAGATAGAGGATGACTCATCATCTATGCAAACACCAGTACTTTTAGAGAGGCCCTTAATGAAAACTGCCTGAATGAAAATTGATGTATACGAAGGAACACTAACCATGGAATTCGACGACGAAATTATATGTTTCAATATTTTTGAAGCAATGAAGTATCCGAATGACTTACATTCATGTTTTTCAATTGACATACTTGATTCTTTAGTGCAGCAACTACTTGAATTAACTGGTGAGGATACACTCGAAATCACGATGAGGAATAGCCTTGAGTTGGAAGATTTTGAAATATCAAGAATAGATATTCAAGTGTGTGATACCATTGAGGAAACCATGATGACTTTAGAATCACTGGCAAAAACATCAAACAGGTTGTAACACCCCATTTTCATACTTATTCAATCAATCATTATTACATAATACTACATATTTTCATACAAAGAGTGTTACTAT